>WBNO01028063.1:95491-248599 GCA_013400575.1 Peucedramus taeniatus
TTTTTTTTTTTTTTTTGAGATGAGGTCTAGTGGCTCTTCCAAGCAATAAGCACAAGTGATATTTTGATAATTGCATGGTGGTTTGGCAAATTTCCTGGAACCTTGAAGAGATATTTTTCTTAGTGGAGAATCTTCCTTCCCCCTTCCATAAACACACACACACAGTCATACCTTTTATAATTAGGTAATCACACCTTGATCAGATAAAATAGACATCTGTTGCAGGATACACCAATTCTGATTTCATCCATCTGAAAATGAGGGGCCTTTTTGAGCAGCAGTTGGTGACTTTTCCAAGAGCTCTCCATACTTCTATCAAATCACTGTCTAAAACACTAAAATTGGGAAAATACCATTATCAGTTGTTTCACAAAAAGTCAATTTCCATGTCAGTTGGAAAAATATTCTCTAAAATATGATTTTTGTCATTACTAATCTCCTTTTCCATCCTTTTCAGAAGTGCATGAGGGAGACTGCTGAGAGGAGTGGCCCCCATTTCTTGCCATCCCAGATGCTAAGGTTGTGTGAGCTGTTTTTTTATGAGAGATTCTAAGGTGGAGTAAGTGACTGCAAAAGCATCATTATTCACCTGGGACAACTGGTTACTTTTAGTTCAGTGTTTCTTGATTTGCCATTTAATCTAGTTAGGCCCAATTTTTCCACAGCTCCAAAGAAAAAATGATTAACCCCTCCATAATACTTATAATATGGGGTATAGTTAGAAAATCCTGCTATGAGTTATCATTCACTTTGACAGAAGAATAAGGATGATGATATATTTCAATTACAATTACCTTTCTGACCTCAGCAACAGTTGTAAATTATTTCATTTTTCTTTTGACTGAGATCCTACTCTGTAAATATTGATGGAAGGTCTTTCTGAATTGTCCTGCTGGGATGCTGAAACTGTCATAATTTGATGATAGTTTTGAAAGATGTGAGTAAAAAGCTGGATTTGTTATTTTGATTATTGGAAACAACATCAAAACAGAAATCAAAGGCACACCAATAGAAAGTGAACTGAAAATAGAAATGAAAATTTGTCATGGATCACTGGAAAGGGCCAACATTATTTCCACCTTCCCAGCTGGGGAGACAGGACTGTAAGATTCTCAGCAGGTATAAAACATCCAGGTTGGTTTAGTGTGAGTGTCAGAAATATTTCTGCTGTCTAAAAGTGTCAGCAATCACAGAGAAAACCAGATGGCAATTCAGGACTGGCTGATGTATAGAGAGGAGAGTAGTGAGGTTTTTTAAAATCCATTTTCTAATTTATTAACAGCAGTGAGAGCAGTAAGGGGAGTGAATCTATTCGAGTACATCAAGGGTAAAATCAATTAAATTAAGTAACCAGACAGGCAAAGGCTTTTGTGGGGTGTCAGCAGGAGGTGCAGCACAGAAGATCAGTGATCACAGAGTTTTGCCATGTGTGTTATGGTGAATTGGGTGACCTTGTGTGGCTACCAGACACCCCCTCAGTTGCTTGCTCATGGACAGTATTTTTTTTGAAAGTTATGTGTTGTTTTTGTTTGTTTAGGTAGGCTTTTGGGAAGGTGGGGGTAGATGGCATATATTGACACTACTGAATTTATTATTTTTGATAAAAGTATAGTTTTCAAAATTTATTAAAGAAGATCCATTTCCTTTCTGAACATCAGATAATAACAAAGCAAAATGTCACAACAGATTTTAGTGATACTTAGAAGAAAATACTGAGAAAAAAAAGGGGGAAAACCTCACAAAGTTTCTCATTTTTAATATTCTGAAATAGAAATGCCTCTGAAAAGTCACTTTTTATGAAGCCTCAGTTTTAGTTACAAGAACCATGACATGAGTACCAGTCTGGATCACACACTTGTAGGATGGTTAGATGGGTAAAGTGGAGTGTAGCAGTGAACTGCTGGAGGATTTTGGTGAAACTGCAGCACAGCAGGCTCCCCTGACTTTGCAGCTTTCTTCCTTCTCATTTGCCTTTGTCTTCATGGTTTTTTTTTTGGTTTTTTTTTTTTTTTTTTTTTTTTAAGAATAGAACTCTTACACCATCAGTCTGTTCCATCTGAACCAGTGAGAGGCAAGAAGTGCAGATGAGCCTCAGCTGGTGTGTTATGAGCTTTACTTGGTGTGTTATGTTTATCATCTTCAAAGTGGTGCTTGATTGTGATAGAATTAGAACAAAAGCAAGGTAGGAATTTAAAACTAAAAAAAAAAAAAACTTCTTTGATTATCTTCAAATGAACAAAATGCAACAGTGTCTTAGACACATCAAGAGTGTGTTTCAGTGCTGGAGCCCCATGGCTCATTGCTTGAGTCAGCCAGCTGAAGCCTGAGGAAGCCTGTGTAAAAATCAGAACAGGAACAGAATCATGGAATCATAGCATGTCCTTAGTTGGAAGGGACCCACAAGAATCACCAAGTCCAGCTTGCATAGGACAACCCCAAAAATATCTGAGTGGAATATCCATATGGGTCCGTTATCCTCTGGAATTTCTTGTAACTGTGTTGCATGAGCCAGACTTTTTTTGAGATATGTTAATATTTTAAAGCTACTTAGTTTATTCATGCCAATGTCATGACAACAGATACAAACCTGCATGTTTACTAGACCTACACAGAAGTCCAAGTGTTTGCACAAACACAGCTCAGAGGGGTGAGTTCACCTCTGCTCATACACAGCACTCAAATATTAAAGTGTTTTTATTGCTTTCAATGAGAGAAGAATAATTCATTTTTACCATTTGAGAGTTGGGTTCTTCCTTTATTATTTTTTGAATCTGAATTGCCTCTCCTTGAAAGATGCAAGTGCTTTTCCACTGACACGTGTAGAAGGGCAGTGGATGATAGCCTCTTGTGACATTTATATTTCTTCTTTGACATGCAAGCTTTCAGAGCATATCTGCCTGGTGTTCTAATGCCCTGGGGAAGCATGCAGATTTACAATTCTAAACCTCTGCTCATCCCAATTTTGGCATTCAGTCAAACAGAAATTTGTCATAGTTTATAATCCTTGTTAATGAGGAACATCAAAAATTAATGCTCATTAGGGTGCTCATTAATATGCATGGTAGTCTCAGTTTTGACTTAATTAAGTGAAGCACCACTTCATAGTGGTATTGTGCCACTGCAGTAAAGGAAAGTTCAAACCTGTGTTGCAGGAACAGGATGGAGCACAGCTCCCTTTGGACAGCATTACCCCAGGTTTTGTTGGATGTTGCTCATCTGCAGGTCTCCTGCTCTCCTGACAGTCACTGAGAGCAGTTGCTGTGGAGCTCCTGTTGATAGTTGTTATTCAATGTTGTTGTTACTCACAGTCCTCAGAGCTTTCCAAATACAGTGCACGACGCAGAAGTAGTTACCAGATAGATTTGTTGATGTATGTGCCTGCCCTTACATTACTTTGATAAAGATTATTTCTGGGGAGGCCACGGGTGTTTTTCTTCTTTTCAAAAGTCTTACAGGTCCCTGAATTCCATAACACAGTTTTAAAGCAGCACTGTCAAAAGTGTAGTTGTGAATATTGATCTGACTGGCACGTGGAAGGAAATGTGTTCTAAGCAGAGTCTGTGGCCCTCATGGCTCCTGTGTTCTGAGCTCAGCTGGGTACATCAGCCTGAAACAGCCTCCGTGATGTCCACTGGACCCTGCTGAGCTCTGCTGCCTCACTGCAGTGGGGTCAACACAGGTAAATGCAGTTCAGAGCATGGCAGGACTTCTGCTTCCTTGGAGTATTATATAATTAAACAACTACCATTAATGCTTTGCCCCTCAAGCCATGGGAAATTCAAGAGTAATTAAAAAAATAGAAAACAACCACATAAGGATGTGAATTTGTGAAGCAGGATTTAGCACACAGGCTGAGAGTTTCCTGGCTCCATGTCCCCTTCTCTGCCTGCCCTCCCTCCCTGTGGTCTCTCACCTGCCAAGGACACACTGGGCCATGTAGTGGCCGTGGCTCTTGCCATGTTCTCCTGGGGCAGGCATTGCACTGATGTTACTTCACCAGAGGGAGGGCTGAGAGGAGAGAGTACAAGCTGGCAAGATGTGAGGAACAGATAAAATTGGTACGGAGGCAGAAATGAGGCTGCCACTCATGGGTAAAGGATTCTGCTGAAGAGATCCACAGCTAGTTGATCAAGGGCAGGACAGAGCTCTGGGGTGGTAGAAAACACCCCACCAGACCAAGGTACAGACCAGGTTCCTCTTTCCTCTAAAAAACCTCCCGTGTCACCCTGGCTTTTTCTTGGACATTACTTCATTGCCTTTTTAATTAGTTGTACTTTTCATAGCAGCCCACTTTAGGTGATAAACAGGCTGAGCAAGGAGCAGAGACACTGCATTTCCAGAACACATCAGCACATTTATTTAGCACAAAGGATTGCATAATTTTGATTCACTGAGAGCTCATGAGGCTCTCAACTTCTCACTCCACCATGGCGATCAACTGGCCCATTTTTAATAGTCAGGCTGTAATAAAACAACATGCACGCAGGCACATCAATTAATTCAGGTTTTGACACTGGAATATGCTCTTTCTTCATTCATCCAGGTACTTTCACTTGCTTCTAAATTACCTTGCCCAGCATTTCAGGACAGGATTAGACAGTGCTGGTGAAAATTACCTGCTTCTGCAGAAGTTATGGAAAGGCCGGATAGAAAATGCAGCTTAAAATGGCCCTACAACCCCAGAGAACAAAAGGTAGAATCTTTCAAACAGAGGTGATCAAATACCAGCTACTACCTGGTCAGGTGAGAATGTTACAGAGGATAGATTGCAATTTCAACACAGAGAGCACACATCCTATGAAGTTTTGGAATAGATATGATCTGTAGAATCCAGTGCTTTTTATTTGTACTCTCTTTTAAACTAAAATCAGTCGACTTCAAAGGAAGAGCATGATAGGGTTGGAGGAGAAATCAGTGTCAGGTGTTCCTGCACAAAAAGAAGGTAGCTATGAGTGGATGAAAAGTCAGTTGATCTTCAGCACGTGTTGACCTTGATGAGCATGGCCTTTCCATGCCAGGATCCTTTCAGGATGACATGGCTCACCTTCTGTCTAATCACAAATGATAAAATCTGAATCCACCTGGAAAATGCTGGCAAATGAATATTTGGTCACTTTATTAGAGCAAACATAGAACAAATGTCCCTTGACTTTCTTTAGGCAACTTTTTTTTCCTGTTTCTCCATTTCAAAGCGACCATTGGGAAAGATGGATGCAAAGGACTCAGTGTAGAGCTGCAAACAGATCTTGCCCACATCTTGCTGCACCACTGGTGAGGCATATGGCTGCTCTCCTCTGGTGGAATTCCACTTTCCTAGTTCAGCAGGTTTGTGCCCCACCAAGCAGCTCTCTGCTGGGGAAGCCAGAAGGAGAAGAGAAGCCACAGAACTGTGTAGCAGCTTTGCAGCAGATGCTTTCAGCTAATCACTGGGATGCTGCCTTGAAACTGTTTTTAGCATGTGGGATTTAGTGCATTGCAGGGGGTGTGGTGCACATGTGTACCCCCACAGGTGTGCCACAGGGCTCAGTGCAGGAGACAGGCATGGTAACAGGAAAAGGTTGAGACATCTAAGAGGAAAGAGCTGGAAACTTGGATATTTTTGCAGATTTCAGAAAAGACTGCTACCCTCAAATCCACATCACCTCAGTGGTATATGGTTGAGTAAAATAAATTTCCAACCCTCTTTTCCAAATTCATGTAGTCTGGACAGGTCAGAGAAGCAGTAAAATTTTCATGTCTTTGTTTCACCTGCTAAGATTTTGTCAGAAGAATTAGTATTTAAATAGGTATTTGTGATACTTTCCATTTTGACCCCTACTGCTGACAGCTGAGAGTCC
Organism: Peucedramus taeniatus; assembly: GCA_013400575.1. Classification (NCBI taxonomy): domain Eukaryota; kingdom Metazoa; phylum Chordata; class Aves; order Passeriformes; family Fringillidae; genus Peucedramus; species Peucedramus taeniatus. The sequence continues at coordinate 101,329 of WBNO01028063.1, forward strand.
ATGTCTATCCATTCCGTGTCCGGGCATCCCCTTCCAGGAATGACTGACATTGGGCAGCACATCAGGAATTGCATGTCAGTGGGCTGACACAACTTATGCAATCTGGAGATTTGCACTCACTGAAGAAACTGAGAGCTGTTTCACCTGCCTTTCAGGAGATGTGGCCATTACCACCTCCTCCCAATCCAGCCCAGCACAGAAGTGCTAAGAGCAGACATCCGAGTTGTTTTTCTGCCGATCTAAGGAAACTCTCATCTGATCTAAGGAAGCTCTCATTAGTTTTTCTCCCAGTGAAGGCATATGCAGCAGCTTTGCATGCAAACAGCAATTACTGGCAGGATAAAGGACTTTAGTTGAGTATTGATTTTAAGTCAGGGAATTTTCTCTGGCTGAGAAGTTATAGGGTTTTCTGAATGCAATAATATATAAGGAATGGCGTCAACTCTTGACATCTGATGCTGTCAGAATTCCTTTTCAGTCCCTTTTTATTAAATGTGATCCTTTTAACAGGGTTGTGTTTTGTTGTTGATTTTTTTTTTTTTCCCCACTAAGAAACAAAGGCATGCAAAGGCACAGAGTATAGAGGTGGTAAAGGAAGGGAAACTTGCATTTTCTTGAAAACATACCACCTGCTTGCAGTATCAAATTGAAGACATTTGCCTTTTTATACTCCTGAATCATAAAAGTAATTTTCAAAATGCTCTTGAATACTGGTCTGTCAATGCCTCTATCTGTGTGTTTCCCTGTTTGTTTTTAGGTATTTTAAAACACTGGTTTATGTTAGTTCTTTGTCTGCCTTCAGGGATATTTACTCAGCTGAGCTTGTCAAAATGTCTCCCACAGATTTTCCAATTTCTGTCTCTATTTCCATTAGCGCTTTTGGATGAGTGTCACTTGGAGTTGGTGCTTTGTCAATTGGAATGATCTCTGACCTTTTAATAACCACTTTGAACTGTTGGCTGCACTGGAGATATGCCAAATAGGAGAGTTAGTTGATACTCACTTTACATCCACCTGCCACTTTTATTTAGGGACAGAGGTATTGATACTGCCCCTGGGAAATTTGGGGAAAGGAAATACTTCTGATAAAGTTAACAGACAATTTGATGTCAGTACTGATGTATACAGCTGTAGCCGAAAGAGGAGATGTGTGGATGAATTAATTAGAAAATGGTTCTCCTTGTGACTACCCAAGGGTATCCCTATGTGCCCAGCATATAGAAACACCAATTCAGAGGAGCCATGTTTCCTTATTAGAAAACCAACACTTTTGGCAGTAAAATTCTGTCATTGGAGAAACCTGCCTGAAGAGATCAGCAAGTTGAATGACACAATGCAGCATCTCTCCTGAGACTGAGCAGCAGGGACAGATAAGCAATTTATTCTCCACTCAGACCTGCAGGCTGATGGGTTGCTGCCCAATTTCTAAAGCCATTGCTGTTAAAAAGCTAACACTTGCCAACAATTATTATATAATGCCCTCTAAACTACTTCATGTCTTTCTCTTTCCATGTGTCTGCCTACATTAGCACATGGATGTGTTCCCTCCCTTACTGATGTGCTGCTTAAATGTAAAGAGCAGCCTCATTTTGGCTGTTTTCTAAGTGTTGATGAAGTATGCCAGGTGGTGATTACCATTTTTAAGACACAGACTTAGTAATGGAGAACTGGTTTGTAATTCCTAGCAAAAGCTGACTTTAAAAATTCTCTGTATAAAGCATTGCAATTTTTGATCTCTCACCCCTGATATTCCACACTCGTTTCCTAGTGAGGGCAATGTAATTTCTAAAATTACCTAATTGAGAGAAATGCTACAGAGTTACAGTGCTGCCCCAATAATATATAAATAATGTATTTTTTTATAAAATAGGAGAAAAGTAAAATGTATTTTGTAAAAGTTCCTTTTCACTAATGTTCTACCTTGAGGCATTTAACTTAAGTTAGCAAACCTGTGTTCCCATAGTTGTCTGACACAGATGCATCAAGGAAAGCTAAAAAGCTGTCAGGTGACATCTGATCATCCAAAATTACAAATTACCTGGCCTGTTAGTCTTTCAGCTGTATTCCTCACATGGAGAATCAGGTGGAAGTCCTTAGTCAAATTCCAGCCTAACTCAAGGCAGGTCCTTTTGCACTTCAGTAGCTTTTTCTGCTGTGAAACCTCAGGGAAACTATTGAGCAACATACAAGTAAGAGCACTGGCTGAGTTATCTACAAATTAATTTCAATTTGGTTTTGTGCATCTGTGTGGACTTTGTGACAATATGTAATATGGAGAACTGTTTGATTCCCTTTCTTACCTTGCAAGGATGTTTATCCTTTGTGTTTTCCTTTGCCTTCCCTTTCCCAAGAGAAGGTTAAGGTGTGTGTTTTAGCCTTACACTTTTCTCTGAGGTTTCCTTGGTCTCTTCTGACCTCTCTATTAAGGGAAGAGATGTGCTACAACACAATATTGATCAGAACCATTAACGCTTGTCATACTTTGAGAGGCACTAAAAGGTTTAGGAAAACATGGATTTCTTGGGGCTGGAGATGGTCCCCAGGCAGTCACCTCGAAGAAGGGTTCATTTGCATAACTGATTTGAAACACAGGGTGTTAAAAGGTGTTTGAGGCTCTTGGGGAAAAGAACATTTGTGGATAGCCCTTGTGTGGATTTCTTTTTTGGATTTCTCAGTTGAAAAGGGGTTGAAGGAAGCATGTAAGAATAGAAGATTCTAGTAAAAAGCTTATTTTTCATTAGAAACTGTTTGGAAAAATGTTTTTATGTGTATTTGTTTTCTAGAAGTCTTATCTGACTTTGATATGGCTTCCGGTTTATACAGATGTTCTTACCAGCCACAGCAATGGGTGATAGAGACTGCCTGGTGCAGTGTGGCTCTACTTTCCATTTGGGCAATTGAGTTGATGTTTGTAGGGATTGTGTGAATGGGAGAGGGACATTGGTTATTTCTGTGCTCCTTTCCAGTGGACTGGCATCCTTGCTTTGGCAGGTCCCTAGAGAGGCTCTTCTAACCTTGTATTGTTAAGAGGAAAGAAGAAATATTAAGGCAGATTTTTGACTTCAGTGGAATAGTGGGTTTGGGTGTCTGAGAAATCACAGATCAGACATTCCCTCCTAGGCTTTTTTGAAGTGCTTTTCTTTGCACTTGAAGTGGGTTTATTCTACATGGTTCTCTTGACTTCTGAAAGGTTATTCCTGGCTGATGGCAGAGTGCTTGAGCAAAGTGCCTGGTTCACATCACATATGTGGGGCAGGAGCACTGAACAGTCAGTTGGTAATATAGAGTTATTTATAGCTGAAATTTTGACATTAGCCTCAGGTTTGTTATGGTTGTATTTCATAAGGCAAATAGACATAGCCACAGAGCTCACTATGCTGTGGCAGCTCTGCATAAAGGAATAGGTAAAATATTACTGAGCCCCTGAATAGAGAGAACTTGTATAGCTGAATTAAGTTCAGAGGAGCAAATGAGATTTTCAAGGCATGCAGAAGGTTTACTTTTCATTCATTTTGATGCAATGTGTGTCCAAATCCCTCTGAGTAGCTCAACCTCATTTCTGCAACCTGTGTCCTCCCACTGACTTGAAAGAAATATCATCAGTGTAAGAAGATGGGGTTGGCTCTAGGTTAGTCTCAAAGAAACTGGGAAACTACCATGCAGCACAGAAAATATTGTAAATACAGTAAATAATAGATGATTTATATGATGGATGGCTATCTAGGTCTAGATAAAAGGAGGCTTAGTGTATTTTTATGGACAAAAAGAAACTGCGTGCTCCTTCCTTCTCTCCTCCTCCCCCCTCCCCACCCCAATTTTACAGTGCTCAGTTTCTAAAGAGGAGAAGAAATTCTTTTCAAGCAATGCTCTCACTGTCCTAGATTGATCATTTATTCTAAGTCTTCCCCAGGATTCAGTATTGCTCATATTGTTTTATCAAGATATTTTATAATACCTTTATTGATGTAAAAAATATATGTCAATTCCTGTCTCAGGGAGAATATATTGATTTGTAATATTTATTTTTTTCCAACACTGACAATCAATAGATATCTCAAAAGGGTTTCATGCTGTTTGGCCTGGACAACCTGTAGTTTTAGAGAACTAGTTGTAATATTCATAAGTGAAAGCAAACATCATGAATATTAAACCCCAGCTGAAGCATATGAGTCTAATTAAACAGTGAGGGGAGCTTTGGTGTGTGTCTGCAGCTGAAGCTGTTTCTTAGGAAGACTTATACTTCGAATCTATCTTTATTAAGTCCTTGTCCAAATGATAAATATATGCTGCCTGCTTGGTATCTGCCACTTGGAAATAAATCACTTTAGGATTGATTTGCTAAAGGCTTTCTTCACTCTGTGTCCTGCTGCCCAGGAGGACATGCTGGAGTTCTTCACAGAAGCACACAAATAAGTGGAGCTGCTGAGAGAAGAAAGCCAACAACAGCATGACAAAGCACTGCATGTTCACTGGCACAGATGGCATCATGACTGTCATGATTTAAAACTTGTGGAAGTGCACACATTACAGGAATTTTGCATAGGGTCTTCTGATAGCCTGGTTTTGAGCTTGTTCTGCTTCAGTGCAGAGATGGAATATAGATGTGTATAGCTCCACTTCCCACCTTCCTGCTTCCTAAATTATAAAATGGCATGTGTGGAGCAGCCCAGTTTTGCAGTCTTAGTCGTGATCAACCACTGGGCTATAAACCAGGTGAAACTGAAACCTGGATGGCTTGCTGATTTTGGGGGCAGCCCAAACAAAAGGTTTTGCTCTATGAGGCTATTCAAGACAGAGACAGCTTTTGCGCTGGGATGAAGTAAAATCCAAAATATTAAAGGTGGCAAATGTTAGAAGCTATATTATTTGCTCCTAAACTCTGATTCATTTCTACTGCTGTGGCTCATCTAATCTCTATGCAGAGAGATGCAGCTGCAGTGTGAGCACCTTGGTGGGGAAATGACTCTTGCAGCAGCTGAGGCTCAGGCAGTGCTGGGCAGCAGCAGAGAACAGCCTTTTCTTCTCCAGCCTGGCACAAAGCCACCCTCTCTGGCAGTTCTAGCCAGGGCCTGAACTGGGACCTACAGCAGCCTCTGTCACAGTGCCTTCTACCCATCTCCTATGAGGGGTTTAATTTTCTTTTGAGAGAGAGCAGTAGGACTGCATTGCCGTGTCAGCATTAATACAGTCAAAGTGCTTTGAAAGGAAAGTAGGACCCATTGCTAAAACCTCACAGTTCTTACCAGCATCAGCCTAAGTGAGACTTAAATGTGCTTAAATTATCACAGGCTGGAGTGCTGTGTGGAACTGGGGTGATACATGCCATGTGTTTAAACCTGGTGTGGTGCTTGAGTAAGTTTTTGGCTGACTCTGGATCTAAAAATGGTTCTATGGATGCAACTCTGAGAACTGGTAGAATTGAATGGATTGTGGGATCTAAAAGTTTTGTAACTTTTAAACGGTATAGTACTAGTGGATAGAAACATAATCTTTCTCTAAAATTTTGTTTTTAAAAAGCCTATTATGTTTTATAAAATTCCTTTGGGGTTTGCCATAATACTACTTGAAATGGAGTATAATGTAGTGCTTGATAGGTCTGCACTACAGCCTGATTTTCATGATGGTACCAGCTCTGTGTTTGTGACATTGTATTTTGGAGAATTAGAACAACACTAAAGTGCAGCAATTTTGTGTTAGAAACAGAACTTCAGAAATTGCCTCTTTAACCTGAAAAGCCCCAGGAGCCTGATTTCAGAGTAAATCAAATAAAATGGTTTTGCATTTTGATCTTCTACCTGGTACATAGAGCTAATCTGAAAAAGCTCACTGGTGTTTCTCTGGGAAGCTATGTTGTTCAACTGTGTAACAGCTGAAGTAAAAAACCTTGTTTTGAACCAAGTGTGCAGGAACTTTGAGAGAATTGTAGATAAAAGCCTTTGTGAAAGAGTTCAGGTTGTACACTTCACCTTCTTTATGAGTTGAAGTTGTAGCAGGTGACTTCCAGGTTGAGGAGTCCAGTAATGAGCTCCACTGATATTACCTGTAAAGAAGCAACTTGTGCCCATGTTTCACATTAATTTGAAAACAAGAAAACAAAAATACAAGTTTTTAAGATACTTTTTGCAGACACTATTGAAATATGAGTAAAATAATTTAAATTTCTTTTTCAGAAAAAATAAATGTCTTGTATACTCAATTCTATGATTTGCATCTCTTTTTTAAGATACATGGAGAAGCCTCTAGCTACAAGATACTGACTGATAGATCCATGATTTTGAAACTGAGAAGCATTTGACTTTTAAGTGCTTTATCAAATTAACAGTTTATGAGCAGGGCCATGGCAGGTGAGCATGAAGACTGAAATAATCTTTTATATGTTGTGGGGATCCTACTTTTCCACTGGGGTATTGACTACAGCATATAAGTAGCTGTGCAAGTAATGCTTCTTGATGGAAAGAGAATGTTTCTATTCAGTGCTCCCGGTGAAAACTGATCTGTTTTGAGCAGGAATGGAATAAGGACAATTTTTTTTCTCCCTATGTGTTTGCTTAAGAGTGGCATCAATATTGAAATGTTGTTTCCAGGTTGTGGTTGAATCCAGGAAGTTGTAAGGAATGAGTGGTGATGGGCAATTGTCTTCGGCATGTTTATGGGAAAGCACGTGTGTTTCTTTCTAATTTCATTAAGTATTGGTTCCTGTAATAGATGCCTCCCTTAAAGGCAGCAGCAAAATCGATAATAATGATTGTTACAATGGATTGTGGGTGTGTATGTCTTTTCCTAACTTTTCCAGGTTCCTGTTTTCCTCTGCTGATCTGCATATGCTGAAAGCTGCCTCGCAGCCGGGCCGTGTCTCTGGGGGGAGATCTGATGTGTTCTCAATTTGGCAGCGTTTTCCATCAATTGTCCCTCCAGTCCAGGCTGCCCCGGGAGCTCTGCGCTGCTCTTCTCGGAGCTGCCTCTTCTGAAAGGCCATTTACAAAGAACAGCTGGCGGCTCCTGCCTAGATCTGGAAGCGATCCTGCCCGGTGGCTGTTTTACCCAAGAATCTGATGGCTTTTTCCTGGCTAATTCTCTTCTAACTGCTCTTAATTACACAGAAGAGGCTGAGGAAAAAGGAGAATGAGGAGTAGAAAAATTCGTTCGTTAAAAACAAAAAAGCAAACCCCATCCCTTCGATTTTTAGCTGGGGTATTTTAATCTCCCGAGGCAGGAGCAGCGGCGGGGCTGGGCTGTGCCGGAGCAGAGCACTGGCAGCATCCCTGACGGGCTGCAGGAGATGCTTCCTTTGCAAACTCACCTCCCGAGATAAAAGGCAGAAGCGGTTGTTGTTCTCACATAGTGGAAAGGCATGGCAAAAAGGCTCCCAGGGCGCTTTTTTTTTTTTTTTTCCCTTTCTTTTGAGATCCTAGAAACGTGCGATTTAAAACAGTCTGGGGTTTTCTCACGGTGTGGTTATGAGAGCTGCTCAGGTTCTTGCCAAGCTGGCCCCAGCCCTCCTCTGGCTGCCAGCTGCTTCCAGCACTGCTCAGCCAACCTTTCCCAAACTGGTTCAATCTTCAGCTGGATCAATGAACTGAACATGAGATGTGTGTGCAGGGATAAATGGAAGGAAGAGGGGTCCATTCCTTCATTACAGTGCAGTCTTAGCTTGAGAACCCTCATCCCAAACACCTCAAAGCAGCTCTGTCACCATGGGCTCCTCTGCTCATTCCTTGGCCAGTCTCAACACATCTCTCACATTGAGACATTTTTCTGGCTTTGTCCTGCCTAAATTGATGATAATTAGGGATCAGCATATATAGTGTGCCTCCCCTGTATGGCTAGAGTAATTCCTGCATAGATTTAATTAATTAAGCCAAGTGCAAATGTGTAAATTCTGTATTTGTAAAAGTAAAGTGCTGGATCCCATTTTCAGAAAAGTTTTATTCTCTGAAACTGTTAATGTATTTTCTCTGTTATCGCACTTTAAATGAACTCATGAGTTAAGAAGAGTGACAGAGAATAAATTATCATACAGCTGGTAGGAGTGAGATAAATAAAAGAATATACATAAAAAATAAATGGATTCTGTCCCTGTGTGTGTGCAGAAGAACCAGTCCTTGATCATGAAAGGCTATTAACTAGCTTAGTGTAATTAACTGTTTTAGTGCTGCTTCAGGAACAGAGGTTTGTAGCTCTTTTTTGAAGTCAAGTGTCATAAATGTGCAGTGTGGAATAACAGCTCTTTTGCACTTGAGAGATACACAAAGGAAGAAGGTGGGGACAGAAGGTTATTTCAGAAAGAAAACAGAAGGTTTCAGCTTGGACAGAAGGGTTATTTCAGTTCCTTAATTTTAATTTTTTTTTTTGCCTCCCCCCAAAAGGAGATCTCTCAGCTGAAAAAAATTGCCAGTGAAACAGAGAATTTGAAACTCAATTTTGTGCTCTGAACATCATCTTGCAATAATCTCCAGGCCAGTGGGAAGGTCCCTGTGTGTGTGTCATCCTAGGGTCAGTCAGTAAACATTCCATATAAAGAGCACATTTCATCCTGAGATGAAGGCAGAAGAAAAGGTAAGGCCAGCTCACGATGCTCATCCCAGTGATTCATGGCATATGTTGAGTTTGTGAAATTTGCTGCTTGAAGTCAAAGGAGAGTTGTTTGAAGTCCTGTGAGTTGGTGTCAGGAAGCTTCTTTGCTGTCTCCCCTGTCCTGCTGGTTGTGAGTGGAGACTGAAGGAGAGACACATGATGGGAGGTGCTGTGGTGGCTCTGCACCCTGTACAGTGCCCTTGCTCAGGAGACACCTCTCTTTTTCATCTTCTGGCAGTAGAGAAAGGTGAAAGGATGGCCCATCTTGTTTCAGTGACTGGGTGTGACTGCACCTAGTGATACCAAGATTTGCAATTCAAGAAATGTCTATTTTACTGATGGTTCAGCCCTGGTTTTCACTTAGGAAAATGAAGTGTAGGGGGTGCCAGTGTTTGCCTGCACGCCTGCTTCTTATCTATGACAAAAGCTGTCACACACACAGGCTCCATGGGGACACAGGGATAGTGTTCCAGAGAGAAGTAAAATCCTATAAGCTCCCTGAGCAGAGGAGGAGCAAACAAGTTGGTGTCCCAGTGTAAAAAAAGCTCTTCTCACCTGAGTCCTTGCTGGAGCCATTCCTGCCACCTCCCTAATTTACATTTCCTGTGGAACTGAGCCCTAAACCACACTGATCTAGTGGCTAAGATGATGCATTGAGGCAATGATGCTTTGTTCCTTGTGCTGTTTCTGAGGATCCTTGTATGTTTTGTGATGAAGATGTAGGAGGTTCCTTTGCTGTCACTTGCTGCTATCTCTGAGCTGCTCTTTGCTGCTTCTCTCATCGTGTGACGGGATTGGAGCTGGGTCTGCAATGATTCCAGCTGAAATGAACATCTAAGTAACAGAGAGTTGGGTTATTTAAAAAAAATATTTTAACCTTTTATTCTTTTAAGTTCAGTGCTCCAGTTCCAGCAAAGGCTCCCATGACAAAGAGGCAGCTTTGCAGGGGTCTGGGCTTCTGCTTCCAGAGGAGGGCAAATCCTGCTCACTCCCCCCACTCTTCCTTGCCCCATGAATCACCTCCTGCCTATGAACAATGCCAGCAAGTGGGTCTCTTGAGTCATGGGGCTTTCTGTTTCTCTTAGGAATATGTACCACTGTGGAATGCATCCTGTGCTCTTCTGGGGTTCCCAGGCTGTGTGAGGTGACAGGAGATGCGAGTTTGGCTTACCTGAGGGATGGTGAAACCAATTCTGTCCCTCACCAAAGAAATAAGTATGCCAATCCAGAATGTTTAAGCCATGGTGCAATGCAGGTGAAGACCTAAGACTATGATTGCAGAAAAAGGGAATAGGAGGAAGAGCACTCTTGCCAGAAAAACATGAAGCTACCATGCTCTTTTGCCTTTCACACACACACCCACTAACCCACTCACACACAGGAATCTAGCCCCAGATCTTTATGTGCCTTTTATTTTAATCCAGAAAATGTGCAAATGCATATAATTTCAATAGTGAAGTTTAATAAAGGGATACTTTAAAGTAGTTCCAGATTGTCTACTGAAAAACACCACGGAAATGAAAAGCATTGTTATTAGTCAGTGCCATTCTTGGTGAGGGCTCTAAGCCCTGCATTGTGATGAGTTTTTCTACTGAACAAAGCACTGATCTTATCTTTTCTCCTACCAGCTTCTTTGCACTGGAAATTCTTGTGCAAGGAAAGGATGGACTTAGAATTTAACAGGATTTAAATTTAAATGGTATTTAAATATAGCTTGAAACTTATTTCCTAACCAGCTCCTTGTGGTTAATTTCCAGGTTAACACATTTCTGTGAATATATTTCTTGTATCACTTAAATTTCCTCTTGTTCTATATCTTGAATTCCTTAAGAGCAAATGATTTATTTCACTGGTATTTACTCCTGTCACTTTTCTTTCCAATGCTCTTAAAAAAGGTTCTGCAGAAGGGCACAAAATCCATACATAGAAGAAAAAAGTGCTGGTCTTTGCCGACAAGGTGATGCTATTGTCAGTGAATGTGAATAATCCTTTTTTCTTTTCTGTAAAGGTCTGATCTTTCTTCCTCCATCTAAGATAAAACAGTCTGTCTGTCCTATAAATGCACAGTGAAGTGTAATTTCACATCAAATCTTTGTCCTGTGGTCCAGTAATGTGATGTTCACCTAAAGGATAAGAGAGCTTGACAAGCTTCAGCTCACCAAAATGGTAATGTTCATCACTGCCTGAATCTAATTTGAGCTTCCTTTCTAGTTCACTTTCTGGGGAAGCAGACCTGAGAGGCTGAATATGTAGAGGACAGGCTGTTGAGAGACATTATTACAAAGAACTGGAGAAAGAGAGCTACCCTCTGAGGGATGGGGCATTTTCAGTCTCTTTTTCCTGTTTGCTATTAGAAAATCAGTTGAGCCCTGGGACTCTATAAAAAGCACTAAAGTAATCTGATTCTTGGGCTGTTTGGTTGAGATTTTTTTTTGTTTGTTTGTTTGTTAGAGGGTCTTTTTTTGGATGGAAAGACCTTTGCCAGTGTATGTGATTTGTATTTTCTGTTGAGCTGTGGAGAACTGTAGTGGTGGTGTTAATCTGTTTGTTCTATTCTAGCAGGTTTGTTAGTATGCCTGCTACACTTTTTATGCTTGCTTTTTCTAATGCATAGATCAAACACATTTTTAAAAAATTTTCACTCTGAAAATTTGTATGAGTTGCTTTTACTGACCTTCTTACAGTTAGACAAAGTTTAATTAGGTGCCCTACACAAAATCTCTTATAAAAGGAGAAAAGGTCAATATCATGGGTATTTTTGTTTATATCACTCTGGGTCAAGGACACTCAATGTTTCCAAGACCTTATTGATAATTTATGAGTCATTTGTTCTAAGGTCAGATCTGTCACAGATTGTGGGTCTCTTTTCCTGGGGGCCTGCAAGGACAGTAATTATCCATATTTTGTTTAGATCAGGATGTGGCAGCATGTTCTGACAATGGCAGTCCTAGAACGGTGTGCTGCCTGTTAAAGATGAAACTGGCTTGTAGAAGTCAGCAGGGTTCTGCTTATGATGGCTTCCCAAGGTAATGGACTGAATCTTCCATACATTGGCAGAAGTTTATTAGCTTCAGTGGAGCTGCTTGTACTGGCTGGGGATCTGATGTTTACCCTATGCCTCATTTATTGTATAACAATTACGTATCGTAAAAAACCACCACCAAACCACCAAAAAAAAAAAAAAGAAAGGAAAGAAAGGGAAATAAAAATAGAATAAATACCCAGTAGGCAGCACATTTGAAAGCTGTTTCATTGGGCATCTGTGCAGTGCAGGTGTAAAACCTATGGTGAGCATGTTTTTTCAGAACACTTTTGCATTCAAATAAACTTATGTCACACACAGAGATGTTCACTCACTAATTCTCCTTCCAGAGGGAAAAGCAGAATTTGACTCATTGCCTATAATTCCTGAAAATGCATGAAGGCTTGTGAGCAAAGCCCTGTCTATAAATTAAACAATAATACTAATTCATGTGGAGCCTGGCAGGCAGGATGTGACTGAGGGATCTGTCTGATGTGCTCACAACACACGAACCTTTGGTCCTTGCCAGTCAGATTAGGAGCAGCATTTAAAACAATCACATAGCAGGATTGCCACCAAGGTTTATAATAATGATTAGGAAGCACATAATTAAAGCCACTCTCAAACTGGAAAAGCATTCTCAGCAGACTTCAGAAACTCTAAAATGCTTGTTTATTCAATAATTATGGAGCATAATTATGGTAATGAGGTTAGCTCAGATTTACATGTTAGCAATGCATTTTAATGATCTGATTATACAAAAGTGAGATACAATAGATTAAATTTTATATGGAAAATTTGTTGCCAGACTGGAATCATAACACAACTCCCCTCCTATCCCCAAATAGATTTATAAGAGCTCTGGGAATTACCATGTAATAAATCCTGTGGTTGTAATGAAATAACTAGAGCAGAAAAAACTTTAAACCATTGTATGAACAGAAATCCCCAGCTGCAGAACTACTGCTGAGTGACATTAAAGAATGTAGTTTTCTTTTTCTTCAAACTATTTTTAAAAATATCACCAAATGGGCTACAGAGTCCTTGGAGACAATTTTGTGAAGAGCAGTCGCTGCCTTTGTTTCTGAGCACTGAAGTTAGCAACTGTAGATAAAGGAATGACCTTCCTGTTTTCTCACCCAGCTCTCATCTTTTCTTTCATCTCTCATCCTTTCTTCCTTTCATCCAGTTTTTGCTTCTCTTGCTTTTATTCACTGCTGTTCTTTCAAAAAGCCCTGTTATGTTTTCTACCAATAACATTTGTATTTCTATGGTTAGAATTATTGTATTTCCTTCATGTATGGCTTTTTTGCTTTCATGGGATCTGTAAAGCTTTCAAATCTTACTTTAAATGAACAATTTAGTTCCTTTAATCTTTGTTTTGGTAATGTAATATTGTCTTTGACTCATTAAATGTCCTCCTTTTGTTGCTCTATGAAGTTAATGATTTATTTTGTGCAGTATTGCAGCAAATTGGATGATTTTTAAGGCAGGGAAATCAAAGCAAGGCTGCATGTGATGCACTAACTGTCAAAGGGGAATAACTGAAACATTCTGGTTTTATTGGAGGAGCTTCATTGTTGTTTTTTTTGTTTGTTTGTTTTGTTTTGTGTTTTTTTGTGTTTTTTTTTTCTTTAATTTTTATTTTTTTTAGGTAAATAATTACAAGATTAGGTGGAATAATGCGAATAGTATTGAAATTGTGGGAGTTAAGCAATACTGAGGATGCTTGGACTGACACAGTGATGCTGTTTGTCTACAAGGCAGAGTGATTTGTGCTGGTTTTGTCATTGGGATTCAGTCTAGGCCCCAGTTTAGCTCTGCTGGAGATCTCCTCTGCTCCAGCCCATCACTCTGGGTCCAAGGACTACCAAAGGGTTCCTGCAGGGAACAGAAACTGCTGAGAGGACAGGGGTGGGAAAGTCTGGCACAGCAAGAAATAACACTTTTGGGAAGGATATCACTTGGTTTGCTGTCAGCTCCCAGTGGTGCCCTGGGACACCCAGATCTGCCCAGAGATTGTCCCAGCAGCTGTTACAAACTCCAGCTTGCATTCTCCAGCAGCAAAAGCCAGCCTGAACCAGTGCATCCCAGACTGCTGGCCCTGAAGTCCAGTGCCCAACTCTGAAAACTTCCATCCTTAAGTACAATTTTGTATTTTACTCAAGGTAAATAACGTTTTTCTGAAATTCAGAACACCTTCAGTTAACATAGGCTGACTGCTGGGATGAAGAACCAGCAAACATCTTGGATGACAGGGAAGATGAGGAATTTTGCCCAGGTTTGGGTTAATCTTATTTTTAAGTATTCAGACTGCCAGTGCTCACTCTTTAAAGTAACAAATGGGTACAAAGAAAGTGTTTTTACTCTTGCTTGAATCCACACAATTCTAAGCACACAACCTAAACTGCTATTTTATGCACATCTTTAAAATTTCATGAAAAAGCAGATCCCCCAGAGGTTGCATTTCCAAGCTCGCCTTAGCCAAACCCTCTTTGCATTATTTTTCAGATACAGTCTTTGAGGTTGCATTGACACGATCTTTATTTGTTCTTTTAGACACCAGTCTTTGAAAATCCAGTCTGAAATCTGTAGTCAAGAAAACTTATGCTGTAGCATTAAATATAAGATTTTTGTCGTCTCTTTTTGCTTGTTTACATTTCCTTGCAGCGAGGGTCATTTCATCCTTGTGTCTCAGGACACGAGGGATGGTCTTTGCCAGATCTTGTCTTTTTCCCAGAGAGGGAAATAGAAGCTTGCAGTCTTTGTCTTTATTTACATGCAGGTGTTTCAGAGCAAACCTAATCACGCTGCTTGCTGGGCTTGTTTGCCCTTGTTTTAGGGTTTGCTTGCTGTTTGCTGTGAGCCAAGGAAGAAGACTGAGTTGTGCTGTTTACACTCTTCTCTGGCAGGGCTAGACAAGGGCATCTCTCAGTGCAAGGCACAGTATTTGACTGGCATATTTTTGCAGGGGACTCTATTAAATAAAGAAGTATCTGCTCTAACTCTTCGGAGCAGCACTTGCGAGAACTAAACCAGCCCTGTCCCAAAGATCTGTTATCTTTCATGTTATAATATTTTACTTCTGTGATAATAGCCCCATAAGTTTCCATGTGAGCATCTCTTCCTTTCCTCAGTATTTGAAGTGTTTAAATATTGACTAACTATGGATTTAACATTGGATGTTGTCTTTGATAAAATTGGATGAGAAATACAATTTGCATTTAAAGTTTTCTGCTTACTGCTAAAATCAGTAGGAGATGAGTCACAAAAGTGCAAAGATGGCAATGTTTGTGGAGAGAGAGCTCTTTATCATCCTTCTCCACAGTTCCTTGCAGGAACATCTCTGGTGGTTGTCCTGGAAGCAGGTTCATTGTCATACATTCAATACAGCCTGTCCTTTCAACAAAAGAAGATATGCTTCTTTAACTCTCTAATTAAAGCTCAGACTTCAAAACATTATATATTGTCTGGCTTAAACCATCTTCTAAAAGAAGAATAATAACCCTTTATTTGGGGAAAAAGGTCTCAGTGTCATCTGTACCTCATGGATTCTGAAGTCAGCACATGAGCATTGTGAGTTGCCTTAATCTGATGGATGTTCAGTGCTCCCACACAGGCACACGTCACCCAGGACATTATTGCTTGAGGCTTGGAATAGAGAAGCTGCAAGTCCCTGCCAGCCACACTATAGACACATTGATACATCTCTGAAATATATTCTTACTGTCCAAATACTAGCTTTAAAGGTTCATGTAAAAGTCAAGCAATAAAAATATCTCCACACCAGGCTGAGGATAGTCATATCCTCTCTTTTCGAAGTCAAATAAAAATGATCCTGCTCATTTAAAAATTTCCCTGCTGTGTTGCCCTAGCCAGTATTTCTTATCCTACAAGTCTAACTGTGCTCATTGTTCTGGTCCATCGTTGCCATATTGAGAGAGGAGAGCTTTCTTTTTTTTTTTTTTCCCTTTTTTTTTTTTTCCCTGCCTGCATGATATGCCTGGGAATGCTGTTACCTGTATTTGCAGAGCTAGCCTGCCTCAGAGAATTCCTTTCAAGCCATCTCTGTTGAGCTTTTCAGCTTTCAGATCCTTCTTCCTGAGAAGGATATGGTTAGGAGGAAGATGTTTAGGATTCTGTCCATGAAAAGTAACTGAGCTTTGAGATCTTTCATCTGTCCATGAACTTCTGAGTTTGTGTGAGTTCAGTGTTAGCTTTGCTGCCTTTGAGTGAGGCTGGTTAACTGTAATTGGCAGTGAAACATTTTTTAATCTTTTTGGTGTGAAAGATGCCAGACAAGCAATAAATTACACCATGTTCTGCTTTATGAAACATGGAAAAAACATGGTGAAAATAAAACAACTCTATAAATCCACCTTCTCTATATCCAAAGTGTGTGATTTCTTGCAAGGTGACTGGTGAAACTCCTGTGCCTTGCAGAGTTATTTTTAGGGGGAATAGTCTCACAACAGCTCAAATATGTATGACAAATCTATCCATATACATATATGTATGCATATCTAATATGTAGAACTATAATTTATTACTTTTCACTTCCCAGAAGCTGTTATACTTTTCTCCTCCCTAAGGTTTTAGGTACTGCTCAAAGGCTGTGCCAGAAAGAGGATGATTTCTTGAGGTGAAAATGCACTCAAGGGACTCTGCAGCCACGAGAGGAACAAGTGTCAGTCCATTTCTCAGGCTGCAGCCTCTGTCCCCAGGGGAACCCTGGCCCTGTCTGTGGCTCCCTCCAGAGCAGTGGCCCCAGCTGAGCTGCTCTCATGGGGGCTGCTCAGCTTCCTGAGCAATTTCTCCTCTTGTAAATCGAGACTGAAGAGTTTTTCTTTCACTTTGTGTAACCAACCCTGAATTTACTGAAAATTATGGTCGACACAGTCTATGGTGAGGGTTCCCATCAGCTGTGGAGCTGCAGTGAGAGGGAATGCTGGAATGTGCTCTGATCTGCTGGGTCAGAGGCAAGGCCAGAGATCAGAGCACATTCCAGTCTCACCCTGCCTAGTGGTGCCCCTGGCTGACACTAGAAAGACACTTGATTTAGAAATTAAATGGCAGATTTACATGAATTTGTTGTGCAAAAGAAATGGAACAATTAAGTCATGCCTAAGTTACCAGGAAGGAACCTGGGGGCTCTCTAGAAACAGGGGAATCAAGCACCCAGTGCCCCAGGGCTGCTGTGCTGATCCCAGTCTCAACAGACTGAGCATGGACTTGGTTTCCCAGCCAAAGGTGGGGAGACAGGGGGGCTTCATGGACACATGAAAATCAGGACAACCTATTTTGCTGGGTTTAAATGAATGAAAGTAAATTCACCAACTCCTGCTCTTAAATATAATTACAACTTTTTTACCAGCGGGTTTCTGCTACTTCCATTTCAGTGTGTAATTTATCTGCCCCTGTGCCTGGGGACAGGGACTATTTGACTCCATCCCCCTTTCAATCACAGGATTGCATCCAGTGACAGTCTTGGAGCCACCTAGTTTTGAGCTGTTTTTTATTTTTTTTTCCTCGTGGCCAGATTTCCTCTCCTCAGGACTGGTGAGTGTTGGTGGCAGGTGGGAGAGCCTTGCAGAGAGTTAAGAGGCAGGACAGGGCCAAGGGACACTGGTGCTTCCATCATGCCATAACCCTGACATCAGGTGTGTGCTCACAGCTCTGGTGACTTCAGCAGTGTGGCTCCAGCAGGGTGGCTGGACCAGGGAGGAGGATGACTGGAAGCTTCCTTGGTGAAAGGCAATGAAATTGATGGCATTGGACAACGATGGTCAGCAGCTCTTCCCACCCTGAAGTCTCACACAGATGAGGTTTAAATTAACCCTGGCATTAGCAGATTTTCCACACTGATCACTGGTATCTCTGCTTACTGCAGAGGGCCAGGAGAGAAACAAAAATTCTTGCAGTGTATCTGGGGAGTGAATCCAGACCCCAGCCCCCTTTCCCACTGTAACATTTAAGCCATTTCTACATTAAAATCCTGTCTTTTTTCTCTCTTGCTGTAGGAAAGGTACAGAGTGGTAAACAGCTGCTGGGAATAAATGAGTTTGTCATGCTAAGTGTATTCCTAGTGGAGTGCTGTGCTGCCTCTTTTTTCTTTATAAAAAACAGCTGGCCCACAGTGGTTGTAGTATCTAATCCTATGATAAAGCAGGATTTAAGTCCCCCAGCCCTAGCAGAGCATCTCGTGCTGCCTCGTGTCCTGCTGTTGATGGAGAGCACCTATGGCTCTGCTGTGCACAGCCCACTGAGATCTTTTCCAGCAGCAGCTTTTGCTCCATAGGCAGGAGGTTTCTCTTCCATCAGTGCCTCAGAGCCTGCTTTACTTTTCCTTCTGTTGACTTGGGTACAGCACAGGCAGAAAATAATGCCAGGGGCACAGCCTGGAAGGCCAGGTAAGGCAAGCTGATTTGGGTAATTACAGAGTGATCTGTAGGGTAGAAACTCAGAGGAAGAAATTGTAATCCTGAGTAGCTGTTTGTTTGTTTTTTTTTTTTTCCTTTTTGCAGAAGATATCTGTGAAGAATGAGGCAGTGGCAGTAAGTAATTTCATGAAGGGCAAAATAATGGAAGTCACTGCCCAGTGAGAGAAGAATGTTTGCTAAGTGGTTTGTGGCTTTTGACTGCTGGATTTTTGAATACTGTTACAGTAATAATGGGTAATTAGAGTAATAATAGTTGTATTACATCTGGAAGCAAACAGTCATTAAAAATAATTAGTCTTAAAATTCATATGCTACTGCACAGAGAGATTTTAACACTGCAAAACAGAAATAATTTTAACCAGAAGGATACTCTATATCTAAGCCAACACAATGTTTTCCTGCACTCATGTTAAATTTGTTGAACAATTGTTGTTCAGGATTTCACAGGTACTTATGACTGATGTTCTTTCAGTATTTTACCCCCACTCCCCCAGAAAATTCTGTTCACCCTCTTTTGCAGACAAAGAATTGAGACCAGAGCCCAAGTTGAGAATAGGTGCTTAGTGAGGGTTGGGTGACCCATCCAAGCTTATGATCCTGAAAGTCTGCTCAGATACCACATAACCCTGAAGATTTCAACCAAAGCTTTATGGTTGATTGACTCATGTCTTTATTTTAATTTTGTTTTCCAGCATAAAGAGTTCTGGTGTGGCTCAGCACAGAACTGAGATGGTGTATCCAGTTTGCTTCTGTGTGAAATGTGTCACTAAGTTAGGTGTCCTTCTGTTTGTGACCTATTATGAGCTCTTAGAACATGACGAGACCATAGTGAATGAAAACATTCTGTGGCAAAATCCATGCTGGCCTGGTCTTTCCTTCTGAGTATTGCACAAGGAATATGGGAAAAAGGGCAGGATCTTAAGTATGGCACCAAGACCTCAGGTATGTGGCTGCAGTACCTGATTTTATCTACAAGTTTACTTGTGGCTGTGTTTGTAAGGCACCTGCTTAGGGTCAAAAGGAAAGCCTTCAGAATTGTAATGAGCTTCCTGGGTCACTAACAAGGTGAGTTAAACAGCAGTTAAGCAGCTCCATTTGTTTTCTACTTCTGCCTTGTGGTGCTTTGCTTCTTGTGAGTTCTGGCTTTGCAAGTTTTGCTAGAACCCTGCAGGTAGAGTCTGTGGAGAAAGTGTTTCAAGAGGGACTTGAGTTTTTTTTTTAAGCCCCACTTGTGGATATTCTCCGTTCAGTTAAAGAAAGAACAGAGACAATTTCTCACAGGCAGGGCCTGGGGATCTTAGAAGAGAAGAATTCAATTATTATCTCTCTGTATTCGTTGTTTGTAGATATGGTTTGCTAGTGTGCTATTCATAGTGCACCAATAGGTGAGAGGTTTTCACCTTAAGACCAATCAGGTCTTTGGTCCACAACTGTTCCTATAAGAACTGTACATTTCTGAATACTATACACTATAATAAAGTGTCTTTCATGCCTTCTGCATCATGGAGTCAGTGCTAATTGACCCCTGCGTTGTCACCCACCTTTAGAAAGGGTGGTGGTTTCTTATCTGTCATAGTCTCTTCCACAATATGTCACAAAGGAAGGCTTTATTCTTGCAGTACCTGCAGGCCTTCAGCTGCACTGTCTTACCAGGTAAAACTGAGGAATTGTCTGGAGGAGAGTGAGAAAATGGTGCCCCAGCAGGACTTGAGGTGTGTGTGTCCTGCCCATGGACCTGGGTGCCATTGCTGCAGAACCAGGTCCCTGCCTGATGCCCAAATGCTGTCACTGTTAAAAACCTGCAATGCTTCTTATCATCAGGCACATGTAGATACCCCTTACTGCACTTGCTGTCCTTCAGTGCATCTCTTTGATGGATGATTTTTAGAGCATTTTCCATCTGCCTGAAGTAAAAGTTTAGTTAGACATTTAATCAGCTGCTGTACATACAATTTAAGAAGTTGGAAAATGCATGTTTCTGCCAGTAGAATAAAGTATTCTGCTAGATGGAATGTGATATTATGTGCTTTGACATGTTTTGCTTCCTCAAATACCTGACAATATGCAAAATTCTGGTATGTCTCAACAGAAAAGTTGATAATACAGATTGCAAGCAGAATGTGGAAAAGATAGCTTCAAGGCATTCAGTTCTTCTGTCTCCCATATTTCAGCTCTATTCTGCCATGACTTTGGTATTTTCACTTCTGTTCTGATGTCTACCTATGAAAATAATTTGAACTGCTGACTTCTGTGCTTATCTGCATGAAACTTTGGGGATCAGGGTTTGGATCTAAGTGGCTGTGCAGGAATACAGGAGAAAGCATTCTGTGTCCCTGAGAGCCTCTCCTTGTCTCTGTCGTTGCTGCATGGAGATGGCAAGAACAATGTCACAGGCAGAGCTGCCTGCCTGTGCTTCCTGGGAAAGGGTCTGGAGGAGGTGACATCCACCGGTGTAATCTCAGCTCCTTCCCAGCCAGGCTTGCCCAGGATGGCTGATTGTTCTCTCTAGGAGCAAGGCAGAACAAAGCAGTTTCCCTCTGATTCTGTTCCTGTGGCTTTTCCTGCAATTATTTGGAAATGGGTGGTTCGACATTCCAAATGAAAAAGCAATTGCAAATTGGGCAGAACAAGGCACTTAAAGCTTTTCAACCTTCATCCTCTTCCTTCTCACAAATATTTGGGTGAGGTGAGGGGTATGCATGCCTGGTGAGGTATGGGGAGAAAGAAATTTGAGACTTGAACATGTTTCATTCCTTGGTTTGTTTAGACCCAGCTTAACTGCAAATTGAATTCTCTGAGAGATTTTTCTAAGCTGAAATTCTTTCCATGTATGTGACTTTTGCCCAGACACAAGCTCCATACCATATGAAGTGTTTGAATTTGGACAGCAATAATTCCATCATTCTGGAGGACCTCAGTGAGGAGACTTAATGCCTTTTTTGAACAAAGAAATGTGCCCTGGGAGGAATAGTGAGCCACAGGTGCACATGGCTGCTTCTGTTTGTTGTAGGCATTAAGATTCACAGTGACATTTCCAACATAAATGCAAAAGCTCATTTTGGGGTAGAAAAGCTGTATTGCTTGAAATAATTGGTAATGTGAATGGTAAGATGACTTGTGCAGACATGGACTCAAGTGCACACCATGCTGTAAATCTGAGTGCTCTGCTCACTCTTCACCAGGGAGGTGTATTAAGTCATTGCTTTTTTGCTGATGTTTAATTTAGCTTCATGACAACTTATATTGTGTTGCTTTGTTCTAACTATGTTGCAATAAGGTCCATTATTGCATGAAATTGTTCCCTTCCTCAGTCAAAAAGTTAATTTCTGTTCTTTCTGCATGTGTTTGTAGAATTTTTCTTCCTCCCTACTCTTTTGGGGCTAATATAGTTTGCTCCATTTGTATGCCACTGGAATACTTGGGTTTTTTCCTCTGATCTGAAAATGCAGGAGAAACAGTGAAGGAGATTTGCTGCAAAAGCTGTGCAAATATTCAAATAAATCAGCCAGCTTCCTTGGCAAATATACTCTTGGTATTATGCATTCCTTTTTACTAAAAGATAACGGCTGAAATGCTAAAAAATACTCCTTTCTGTGACATTCTAAAAGACTTCAGAGAATGAGCCTAGTGGTGTTGAAATGCAGTAGAGCAGTTATTTGAGAACACAGCCTTAAGAAAGGGCACATCCTGGTGCTGCAACACGTTTGAGATAAGAAGGAAGCCCCGTGTCTTTAGCAAACAGAGCCTGTGCTTAGTTTGAAGAAATGCCATGTGCATCTCCTTTAAGAAACTGCTAATTACCATTAGAAAATAAAGATGGGACTGCTAATCAGCTGCTGCTCCACATTCTACAGCGGGTCTTGTTTGCCACTCTTGGCATTATTCTTTCAGCTATTTTCAGTGTGTTTCATTAACAAGATTGTCTACTCTTCCAGTTTGTTTACTCGAATAAAAAATAGTTTTGACTTCCATTTTCTTTCATGAAGCCCGTGGGAAAACAGTTTATTTTGCAGTGATTTAAATAGTCACAATTAAATTGAGACTTGCGTCTCTCTGTATTTTTGCTGTCAATAGACATTGGTATGCCTCTTCTCCAGGGCAGAACTTGGCTCAAGTCTCATGAACAGAGAAGGAAAATGGTCTCAATGAATGGCTTATCTTTTGTTACCTCCACTTACTGAATTAAACCTGTATGGCCCCTGGAAATAAATAGTTTGGGTGAAAAAGACCTGAAAGAATGGCACAGTACCCTTGGTTACAGACTATTTAACAGCAGGGGTGGTTTGCTTCTAATTTGCAAAAGATTTTGTTTCTTTCTTTTTATTTTTTTTCCTTGCTTTAATGTTCTCCTCTTCTCAATACTTCTGTACTTATGAATATTTAGTTGCTTAGTCTCAAGGGGCAATGCAATGTGAACAATAAAGTGGTGGAGTAGAAGGGTGAGCCACCAGGCTGCTGGCTGCTGTTTGGACCTGGGTGGCAGCCACAAAGTAGTCTTCATTTTTTTTTGGCTTCAGCTTCCCAGTTGTTAAATTGGAGAGAATTAATTTCTTCACACAGCATGTCTTATAGTTTTCATAAAAAAATGGTAGTATATGGCAAGTCTGGTTCATCCTGCTTGGTTTGTGGGTTTTAGAAGAGATTTACCAGAAAAATTACAGTAATTCTTCAAGGACTCTTAAGTCCCTTGTGCTCAAGGATGGCAGTGCTTGAGCTGCACAGCCCAGCTGTCAGAACAGGATTATGAGCAGCAGTGACCTTTTGTTGCACTCTTTGCTGGACCACTCAGCTGTACCTGTGCAGTGCAGGTAACATTTCTCTTTTTCCACCAGTTAATGGCTCTGCACTTATGAATGACAGACTCAGCTGGCAAAGGAATGTCTTGCAAAGCATGAAAACACTGCATAGCACAACACAGTTGTTGCTGCTGTCTCCATTTTTTTCATTTGTCACACAGTCTTGGAGACTTAAGTCACTGAGACTTAAATAGATGTTTCTGCTGTTTTGCTTTGTTACTGTTTATCAAAAATCCTTTATGGAGAATCCATGCTTTTGCCAGAAATCCTGTGTCTTACTGGCTGCCATAGAGAAGTGCTCTCTGATTGCTACAGCTTTTGATTTGGTTCAGTGATGATCAGTATTTGTGCAGTTGGAACAAGCAAGGGAGGTGCAGTGGTTAGCCCAAGCAGGTGTTTATTCAGCAGCAGCATCAATGTCACTAGATGCTCTAACATGTTTATGAAAGACGTCACCTTAAGCATGTTGATCTTTGCAATCTATATGTTATTTTACTCAAACATTGTTTGGATTAGGCATAACTTCTTGGAAATATGGAAAGGAAATGGAGAAATGTAACAGTAATTTTATAGTCTTTGCACATACAACTGAGAATTGCACTGCCGGTTACCATCTCATTTTTTGGTGTATAGTCCAATTCTTTCTGAGCTGATCAAGAGAATGAGTTTAATTCTTCAGCTGTGCTTTTCATTGCTGTAGGCACATGGAAGGTTGCTTATACACACACCAGCCTTGTTAATCCAGCTCTCCTCTCACACTCTGGATTTGGAGGCAGCTTGTACAAGTGCTGCTGCTGGACTCACCCCTCTGCCTGATGTGAGTTCTGTGTGACATTCTCTCTGCAACCTGCCTGACCGCCTCGAGGATTAGCTGACCCGAGCAGAAAGTAAAGGGCAGCTAATTCCCTCTTTTCAGCTTGTTAGGGAGCACAATTGCACTAACTATCCGCGCTTGTTTGGAGGGTAGGATGGCAAACGAAATGCCACGCAGTGACTCTTATGCAGGACTAGGAAGTGGCAGAAGGCCAAGCAAACTTGCCACGATTATTCTCCTTAGGGAAGATGCCAGCCTGAATGCTCATGTACTGTCTCCTGTTTGCTGATTCATGGCAGGAATAAGTATCAGCCTTTTTCTTCCCCATCCCTCCTCCCTCTCCTGGCTGAAGGTAATAATGAGGAGGAGACTGGCACAGTCAAGAAAATAAAATAACAGTGTAGAACCCCACGTGGATTCGCCCTGATGCTTGCAAGATAAACTGTTTGGCTCCAATTTCCAATTGTTGCTTCCTCTGCTTGGAATATATATATATATATAGAACTAGATAAAGATTATCTGTAATTTATTTTTGGAGACTGACTGCACATCTGTGCACTAGGGTGCAAAAGTTCATGCTTGAGAGAGGACAGCTTGCTTCACCAAAATTGTGACTGCAGTGGAAGAGCAGAGATGTAGGCTCTAGTTTCAGGGGGAGGAGATGGAGACCAAGAAGCTCTAGCTAAGTGTTTAAAACAAATTTTCACCTTTATTCCATTTCTCTAAGGTGTAAATAAAGAATTAAGACCTATTTGCTCTCTTCAAAAGGTCGGTAAGCAAGGTAAAGTGTCTTGGCTTCCCATGATCTGCAGAGGGGCCAGAGCCTGCCCTGTTCCCTCCCTCCCTAATGGGCAGGATCAAGCAGTTTGATTTCCAGGCGCTGCACCACCCAAAGGTACTTCACACCTGTTTGATTTTACTAGCACATACTGGAAAACGGTTAGAGCAAAGAAAAAAGAAGCTCCATTTGACTTATGGTCTTAAGGATTCAGAAGAATGTTGAGTAAAATGATTACTAATACATTGCCAATCACTTCTGAGACAGCTGGATAAAGACAGCTGCAATGGTTTCAGTCAATGTAACAGATTAAGATGATAAATCCAACAAGGCCTTCCTTGCAAAGCTAGCACTGAACTAACATATTCTTTTCTCTCCCTCAAGAATTGCCTCCATTGATGGATAATCTCTGCAGAACAGGAAGCTTTTAAATCTCCAGACAGTGCATAATAGATGCAAATTTGTGACTGTCATATGCAGTGAACTAATAAGCTTGGCTGATCAGGGAACACGATAAGTGTGACACTTTATCAGGCAGTAGTAAAAGCTGATTAGTTTGTGCATGTTTAGCTGTCCATATGCCTTGTTATTGGAATGGTTTTAGATAGTACTAATAATTGGAATGGATGTGGCTTTATTTCCTTCAATATGGAAAAGGAAGAACAAAGTGAATGGAAAACATTCTTCTTTATACCTGGAGTGAAACGGATTGAGCAAAGTAATGGTGGAGGATTTCAGAGTAACTGGATCTCTGGCTGCACCTCTGAGTTGAGTGACAGATCTGTTTTCCCATGTTCCAGTTTGGTGAGGTTTGAGAGGAAAAGGCAGAGAAGCTGGGTTCACTGCAGAAATTCCTTCATGGGTCAGCTGGGGTAGGTGAATGGGTCAAGTGTGTGTGACAGCATCATCCGCCAAGAGGAAAAATAACCCCATGAATGGCATTGATATTATTTATAGATAAATACTTACAGAGACAGAAATGAGTTGTTTTATAACAAACAATATTGCTCAGCCAATTTATGCAGCCAATTTATTCCTGTCCTGTGGTGGAAGACTCTTGGAGCACAAGACAGTAAACAAGATCATGTTCACCCACTGAACAATGTGTGTGGTCTCACAAGGTTTTAATAGTAAAAAAGACCCAAAGTTCTGAAGATCCAGTTGAGGCACTGGGAAGGGGTTCTCAGGTGCAGCAGGTCCAGTGTATGTGGTGGTGCACAGGACAGTCCTGGAGAATCTCCCAGCAACAGCTCTAGTTGTCAGCAGAGTGAAAAGCAGCCCTGTCAATCATACAATAATTTGGGTTAGGAAATATCAGGTGAAGCTCTAAAGGTCAGTCAAAGCTCACAACCAGTTCCCCATAGGAATTTAGAGCAACAGTCTTGTCTGGCCCTTTGTTGCTTTTCCATTTTCTGCCTGTTCTGTTATTTATGAATCTTATGGCAGGTGGTGTGGGCTAAAATATAAAGGAATTATGAACTTTTACAGAAGTTTCATCCATCAGATTTTGAATAAAGCTGGAGTGTGAGGCTTTCCTTTAGCTGAACTAGTACAAGAAGCTGAAGAATGGTGGTTTGCTGTAACCCTTGCATTTCACCTGTGGAGAATTTTTGAGTGTCCCCTTTATGGACTTTATCTTGGAACTACCAAATCCAGCTCTAGATGTAGAATGGAAATGACAGCATAGTTCAGAGAGATGAGCTGGTGTCATTGTGTAAGCCTCAAGCAACCTGTCAGAGGTGTGGGAAGAATCTGGTTTCCAACACAGATTAGTCCACTCTGCCTCCAGAAAATAGAGCTGAATGCAATTTTATGCTTGGTGAAATTTGCCATCAGAGTTTGCTTACTGCACTGATAGGATCAGGTTTGCTCTATGAAAATTCATAAAGCCCTTGCTTAAGACCCATCCTGAGTAAAACTGGTGGTGCCTTGAAACCTGCTCTGTAATCATAGAACATTCTTAAGTGTTTAGCTCTCTAAAATCAGCTTTGTTTGATTTGGTGGGCTCTCTCTCTAAGACACTGAAGCCAATAATGCATTCTGCCCAGAGTATGTTTCTGCACCTGTAAGCTCTTTAGGCATCTTTTGCTAGTAACACTAGGCATGACTTGGACATGAGAATATCCTTTTTCCTTCTGAAGCAAGCTGAGAAGTGATGCACCATGGATGATGAGGCTGGCTCATCAGTGGCACAGACAGCAAATGTTCTCCACCTCCCCATGGCCCTACAGTGATTTGGGACAAATTGCCCATCCAGTAATGCTTTTAGTTTAGTTCAAAGCAGTGGAGTGTCCAGGAAGATACATCAAGGGCTGGGGGTTATGCCCTGATCATCCCTTTCATACCTTGCTTGTATTTCCTGATTCTGTTGGATCTCTTTCCTGGAGCTTTGACTGTGTGGCTGTGGCAGTGCAGGAGAGCTGGCCAGCACCCAGTAGGGAGGAATAAATTCACTGGGATGTTTCTCAGGAAACAACAGCTTTTTAATTCAGTGATTGAAATGTGATGAGCTCACAGTTAATATGAACTGGCCAGTTAATTAACTGGCTAGTTAATGTTTCCTGTATGTCCAGCAAGAAGGGAGGAGAGGCAGTTATTACCTTCCAGCCACATCTTTTTGTCTTTGTCTCTCATTGTGAGTCTTGAGCACTTCTCATAATTCTTATGAAACACTGTCAACAAGGACATCAGAAAGCTACTTGGTTTGCTAGAGGGGCTCTGTGGTTTTTTTTGGATCTTGTTACTTGTTCAATATGCATCACTCTAAAGCAGATCAATTGATAGTATAGGTATCAGATGAAAAAGCTTGCACATTCTACCAGCAAATATGAGATTTGACCAGAATTCAGATTTGTGTTTGGTTTAGAAATATGCTGCTATAGTTTGCAAACTCTGCTACATCTTTTGTATCAGTGTTTAATTTCAGTGAAAAAGGTCTTTCTGGTTATTTCCATTTTATCTCCGTAACATTAGGGTTGTTTTGTTGAAAATAATTAATTTTTTCAAGTTAAGCTTTTTTTCATTAATGCTGAAATCTTTAGGGGAAAGGTGTATATATACATATGGAAAAAAAAAAAAAAAGGAAGTAAAGCTTTTAATGAACAGTTTGAGTACAGCAGCTTAAGGCCAGGATGGTTCTTTTCTGTTTGTCACACCTAGTGTTTCACTCAACTTCTCCTGAGCCCTCCATAGTTATGAAGTGATCATATCACATATTCTAGGAAGACAAGTGAGTATAAAAGTGCACTGAGATGTAGCAGCAGCATTTTTAGAGTAAATGCACAAGTTACTATTATACAATAGGACCCAAAAGCACCAATGGGTTCTCATTTTTTATTCACCAAACATTATCATATGCCATTTGTAAGTGTATATTATTTGTGCTCTTAATCTCTAAAACATTGATACTTCACTTTATGGAATATTGAAAAATGGTATTATAATTTAAAGGTTTGAAAGACATATGACTAAATAGCAGCTGGAATTTCAGGGGGGAAAAAAATCACACAATTAGGTATGTGAAACAAAGCCAGGTGGCTCAACAGTGATAAAATATTGCATTTTGCCTGGGTCTGATATTGTGTACATGCATAGTAGGGGATTTGATGGATGCTGTTCATGTGAAATTCTCCAAGCCAGAAACCTCACAGTCCTACTCTAATTTTGCTTTTATTATTACCTTTGATCAGATGCAGATTTTCTGTACACCTGTGAGCTGCTATTACCCAGTCAGTGGGTTTTGTACTGCCTGTGACATGTAGTCATTTGTCTGGGGTAATTCAAGCCTTGTAACACACAGGTTCCTCAATTTCTCAAAACCCCCTGGATTGTTTAAAATATGGGGTTTTTGCAACTTTGTGTTTACCTCAAAATTAACAGGTAGGTTTTCTTCTGTGTTTTGTTCACAGAGTTTTTGTCTTGTTGCTAGGCATCATCTCAGTTTTGGGTGGCAAGTTGTGACAATGTGTGTCTTTTCCTTAGGTCTCTGGGTTGCCACTCTGGGAAGGAAATGATTTTCTTCCTTGCGACCTGTGAGACAGTGGTGACAGGGGTGAAAGTCTGATCCAGAGTTCTAGGTGTGCTTGGACTTGTAGAACTCAGCTGTGGTGTGAAAGGCAAATGTTTCTGCAGCCAGAACAGCAAGAAATGGTGTAGGGTGAGCCTGGAATTTCTTGGCATTGTTTTCCTTTAGGTCTCTTTGGGAGGTTCCCCCTGGCTTTGTGTTATTCATGCTCACAGAATAACTACACAAGCCTGTACACCCTGCTGAGACTCTGTGCTTCCCAGGGTGTTTATTTGTTCATGTAGTTTTGGGCACAACACAGAATACTCTAGAGAAGAAGCAAAATGAGAACTTATGTTCAGAGTAAGGAAAAAACCCCAGGTAGTTATGAGTATGGGAGGTTAATTATGAAAAAGGACTGGTCACAGGTTGATGTCTTATAAAGCAAGGCCTGAAAAGAGAAAGGACATGCAAAGATAGAAAGGGGTAATAAAATGAAGTATTTTAAAAGAAGCATGGTAGCTTAGGACATACAGCTTTTTATTTTAGATGGCTGAGGTGAGCTTAACTTGGGAATGGAAAGTGGCTAAGAATTGTGTGGCAGCTTAAGTGAATCATGTTGGGGATTTTCTCTTTTTGGCAGTGTCTTGTTGAATTTCTTTATGTGGGAGAGTTTTGGGGTAATTAAAAGAATGAAAATGAAGAGTGAATAAATAATTGGGAGTGAACACAGTCCTGACTTCACCTAGATGTACTAAGAGAGTTTGCAAAGGTTAGCTAGAGGAACACTTAATGCTACCTAATGTTTTTGCTTTCTGTGAGATGAAATGAAAGGAAGTCTTGGGGTTATTCCATGGCAATTCTTCTTTCAAACTAGAACTTAAGCCACCAAGTACCTAAAATCTATTGTATTGTTGAAAGTCTCTGGTAATAACATGCACAGGAGACCCTGGCAGTCCCTCACTCCTGCAAAAGTGCCTAGGCTAGGTGCTAATCTAGCTGTTGCTGATAATGTCTTTCTTTTTCTGAAAGATCCTTCAGTTCAGGGGTGTGCTAGGAATGGACTGTATTCACTCTCCCTGAAGAATCTCTGAAATCCATGAACTGCAGAAAATATCCCAATATTGCAGGTCTCTGGCGCAAGTGTGAAAATGTCTTACAGAATAAAGTGAGTCCCAAAGCCCACCCAGGGCTTGCAGACTGCAATGAGTGCCAAGTGATGGCTTTCATGTGTATGTTTCTCATTTGAACCTGATTTTCCAAAATGTCCCTTGTTTCAGCTGAACAATTTTTTAGTCTCTAAGCTGTCCTTGACTCAATAGTGACATTTGCAAATCAGATAAAATCCAAATCTAAAAGAGGACATTCACAGTTTTCCGAATATTTAACCTCCCCTTTCAGGTTTCGTGTCCTCGGTTTAGGCCATTTGTTGCTGATCATTTATTTTATCCTTATTTCTGTATCATAAAGTTCAAGGCATGTGTGGGGAAAAAAGGGAGTCCCAGAATGGCACTGAACGGTGTGTTTATTACAGACCATCAGCACAGTTGTTTAAGTCATTGTATTTTAGGGAGCAATGATCAGGCACTTTTATCACCTTCTTTCCCTATACATAAATGTACCCCGTGGGGATAGCATCTGTCAGAGGCTATTGGGTTGCCCATAAAGATTCCCTGTGCCTGCCCTCCCCGGGAGCTGCACTCTCTGCCCTTGGCTCTCAAGGAGCAGAGCTCTGTCTCTCTGCTTGTGCTGCTGCTGTTGCTCAGTGGAGGGTGCTTCAGCCAAAAGCCAGCTGCCATCAGAGGAAAAAGCTGGTTGCTAGGACTGACTCCGTGATTTGGGAATGTGTGCTCCCTCCTCTGGGCCCAAGCTTTGGTAAAAGGTCAGTGTCTGAAGGGGAAAAGAAAACGATGGACAGCCTCAGCCACCCAGCTCCCTGATGATGGCAGTGCAGTGCAGAGGGAAACTCAGATTTCTGCATAGAACGCTGTGGGATTACTAGCCAGCCTCTGTCTCCATGTAAGCTGAAAAGGAAAGTTTGCTGCTGCTCAGCAGCTTTCCTCTGAGGATCTGAAAGCGTTTAACAAGAGTGGGCACTGCAAATATTGTCCCACTCTTCTCCTTGGGGGAAATGCAAACCCTGCGAGCGTTACAATTGCTTGCTCAAGGTCAGTGTGGAATAAAAATCTGAAATCCCAATTCCTTTATCATTGTTGCGTGTCTGGGAATTTGCTACATGCACTGAGAGCTCCCTTTATGAGTCCGTCATGGTAATGGAATGGATGCTCAATGGGAAGAAAATAATTAGCATTTGCAGACAATCATGTCACTCTGATTTATACATGAGAATCTGACTGCAAAAATGTTTAAAAAGAAAGCCCTAACCTTTTGTCAAATGACACAGTGTGATTTATAATTAGATAATAGCTGTTGTCTCCTAGGGGTACTGACAACCTGGAACGATTTTCACCAGATTATTGTGGGATCAATACCAGCTGAATAATTAAAATTCAATACTGCTATGTCTCTATCAGTAACATTGTAGGAATGATGTATGACATATTTAATTGAATTTGTCAGACACTACACTACATGCATAGATCAGGGGGATATTTTTAGAGTTCTGTATTTCATTTCCTTGTTATACTTGCCTTGTACCTTTTAACAGTCATGGTTACTTCCAAGGAATAGGACTGCTTGCACTGTAAACAGTGACCCTGAGTTTATGCTGACCTTTCACTCTAAATGTTAAGAGTCTTAATGAAGACTTCTAGTAATTAATTAATGGTAAATGTTAAATTGCAAAACAGTGACAAACTGGAGGAAAAGAGAAGATTATTTCTTCTTCTTGGTGGCTGGGTTGTTAACTCCTTCATTACTAGTGCCGGGTACTTTGTACTTCATTCATCAACACCAGAAATGTGAGGTGTGAAATGATAAAGGCTGGTGGAATGTTCTCTGGAGTCATTGGGCATGCAGGCTTCATGTTTTTAGAGCAGTGGGTTGCATTTTGTGTTGAGAACTGTACAAAGTGTGAATTTGATTTGGTCCTGACCATCCAATATAAATGGTGTGTTCCTCATGAGTGTTTGAATTAGCATCCAGTTATTGCTCTCTGGAGGCCTGTCTGTTATGAGGATGAAATGGCAAGGCACCTTTTCATGTCACACTGCCAAAATACCTCAGAGAATGAGAGCAGTAACATTTCCACTGATTGTTCATCATGTCCTAGGATCAAGGTGTGTCTCTTGTTGCTTAACTTGGACTGATAAACTGTGCTGTGCCCTGAATTCTAACGCTGGGTTTTAGGTAATAAGCAATTGTGATGGCCCAGAGCAGCTGCTATAAAGAAGCTGCCTGCCTCTCCTTAAGGCTCACACACTGCTCAGTTTGTGACATTGTGATTAAATTAATTTAAAGATATGTTATCTTTCATCATAGAAAAGAAGGAAAGAAAATGAAGCTTAGGTGCGCTTGAATATTATTATTTTTCCCACTGATTATTGTCAGTTGCAGTTTTAGATTTTGCCACTGATCATGTTACTATTCATGCTGTTAATTAACTAATTTCTATTCACCTGCTCTGCCTGGTTTCATACATGTGAGTTTCTTGCTGTACCCCCCCTGTGCTCCACTCCAGTCTGGCACAGTGCTACCCAAGCCAAGCTTTGAGTCTGCTCTGCATAACTGAACATACATTTTCCTTACATACATATTCTTCCTACATATTTCTTTAAAGTGAATTTATTCACACTTATTTTCTACACTGAGGTTCTTTTAGTTAGAGTTGTCTCAGTCTTTCTCTTGCCAACTCAAGGACTGAATATTTAATTTATAAATTCAAGTTGATGATTTCATGAAATACTAAATGTTGAGACACTAGGGGAAGTCTCTGCTGCAGCTTCCAGGTACTGAACTCTCTCAAAGATGACAGGCAATGGCAAATGATTCTGTGAAAGAGTTTTGATCCACAAGGAGATGGGTTGAAGATACAAGATTCAGGATGGAATGTTGCTTCTTTCACAGCTATTGTAGACAGGGTTTTATTCCTCTGAACTTCTAATGATAAAAAAAAAAACAAACCCCAACCCAGACACCAGAAAGGTGGATGAAGACAGCTTGGGATGCAGAGTTATAGTTATTTACAGACTCCCTGAAGTTCTCTATAGGACAGTGATACCAAGTTAGGGCCTTAGGACCTAGTTTCAGCTTTGGTGCTTCTGCCTTGCCCATCTTTTGCTGTTTCTCCTTCAGTGCCTCTTGCAATCATTCTGGGGTTGAGTCTTGTCCTCTGGAAGTTAATGGGAGTTTGATTATTTGAGTTCAGTGAGATCAAGATCATTTGCTCTTAGCCTTTAGTCATTTTTCAGGATACTTTGTGAAGTAGTGCAGCTGAGAGTTTGTGNTTTTTTTTTTTTTGTTTTTCTTTTGAATACAGATAGACTCAGAATTCACTTTATCCAGGGCTTTCCTACACGAGATGTACTGAAGCAAGGACTTTTGAGCCATGTTTCTCACTTTTTTGCTTGTATGAAGTTTTTCTAAGCTGCACTGATAAAACAGCAGTGCTGAAGGACTAGCATGAAACCTGTCATAGCTTAGTCAGAACCTTTGGGAGATAGTTTGAATTTTCAGAAGTGGCACATTCTTGTTCTTGTCCCTCTCAAAGGTAGCCTTATTTGTGGTGTGGAATATGTCCTATTCCTGCCCCTCAGAACTGGCAGCCACCAGCAGTGTCAGAGCTGGAGTGCTCAGGAACTCATCCAGCACACTGAGAAAAACTCTCTCTCTCTTGCTTTCTTCTGAAAGTAGTCAGCATTTATTTCCCCCTGAACAGAAGGCTTTCATCCTTACAAATATATGGCTTTTATCTTTCTTGCACTGCTTTTTCTTGCAAATACTCCACAGCAAACAAGATGGGGCTTGTGTAGCCAAACAAGATTATGTTTACACTGCACATCTTTCCCCCATATAAACACTGGGTAGGGATCTCCTTGATCATCACGTCCGTGTCAAATCCCCTGCTATTACAAGGGTATATGATACATTTTCTTCTTTAAGATAATCAAGCCTCAGTTTTAAAAGGAAATAATTAGAAAATATTTTTTGTGTCCTTACTGCTCCTATGTTTCTTTGGTGATGCAGAATCTTTTAATCACTTTTGACAAGAATGCTTTTGCCTCTCAGTTCATATCTTTAGTCTATATGATGTTGCTTCTGTTCTGCTGTGTGTCCCAATGATATAATGATGGTGGATTTTTATGTCCTTAATCAGGTAAACAAGCCAAATTCTTTTTTTTTCTTTTATAACCAACCTTTGGTGTTAAATCCCCCTCTTTCCTCGTTAAACATAACCCCCAAACTGTAGGCAGGTGTTTTTAAATCCTCTCACTCAGAGCTGGAAATAGCATTTCTGATATGTGAAATGTTTTTGTGGTTTTGGTGGTTTATGGTCAGATCTTTTTTTCATATTGTGTTTTCAGTTGATGAGCATATTACTTCAGGTGATCACTCAAAAGAGGACATTTCTTGTTTTAATGAAGCAAACAGGAAGTGATTGACAGGAGAGACAAGGTTAGAACAGAAAAGGGAAAGAGTAATTTTAAATAGCTGTAAGGCTATTTTTGTGAAGCAAATAGATGCTTCTGTAACCTGGGAAAAGAAATGAGTTTTAAAACACAGCAGTAAATACGGATTAAGAGAGAGACAAAATGTTAACATACCTGATATGATGATATAAGAATGCTTGTTTGAGGAGAAACACCCCAAGTGACATTTTTAGTGGACAGAAAAACCTCAGTCCCAAAACCAACATTCAAATTTATGAATAGAAATTCAAATATCTCTTTCATTAATAAAGAATGTAGATAAATTGTGCTAATGAGATTGTATTTAAACCCTTTGAACCTCTTATTTTTAAATAAAACGAAGTTGTTTCATCAGCTGTTCATTTTTGTTTTCTATTGTTGCTCATTCTTATGTGTGATACAGCCTTACCAAGACCTCACCAATGCCATGGTGTGCTATGTACTACCCATGCATGGCAAATCCTTTCCTGTTTATAAAATAAAACCCAGCAAATAAGCCTAAGGAATAGAACAGGACTGATTTCTGCCAAGTTTCAGGTTTTAGTTTGGTCACTTAGCTCAGTGAACTGGTAAATAATGTGCTATTCACACTGGTATAATAGGAGCAAGAACACAAAAATCACCTGGTCATCCCTTTTGGTGAAGGCTAGCCAACATAAAACATATTCAAGTGCCCACTTCAGAGGTTTTTATCACATAAATAACTCTTCATCTTAATACTTCAGAGTAATTGCTGGGGAACAGTCACAACATTCTTGGCATTGTGTGAAATGTGACTGAAAACATTGCCATGATGTGCATGAACAAAGCTGCTGTTGTGCAATCTCTTAGGTGCCAAAGGTGCTCTCTAAAATGTTGTATAAAAAGTCAAAGGCAAGTGGAACAAGTAGGAACCAATGCATTATGTGAGATGGTGGCTAGCTCAGAACCTGAGGTCAAGCATCAGCCTTGAAGACATTCAGATATGGACTTCTCACAATTGTTTTTGTTTATGGATGTGCTTGAAATGTAAGATGTGGCATTTACATTTGGATATGTAGGGGTAAAGTTGATAATCAGATTTAAATAGGGAAAAATGGATTAAAAGGATGGGAATATGCTTGATTTGTATTTCCAAGGCTTATAAACACAGATTTTGATGGGCCATATGGTCTCTTGTCTCTGATACTGCACTTTATGCTTCTACCATGCTAATATCCCTAATCTTTATTTTAATTGTTTTTAAATGTTCTTGTTTATAGAAGAGAGAAAATATCCAGTACACACAGGACTGGAAAAGGCCTGTGTGCCATGCAGAGCACTTTGTGTGCAGATGGGAGCTTTATGGCAGGCAGCCTGGCTTGCCCATAGGGTGTCTTGTGTGCCAAAACTCTCTCGTGTAGACAGGGTGCTGGAGTCTGTTTCTTTTTACTGTCTGTATAGTCAATGCTTTTCATTTTGAAGTTCAATGCAGCTTAATTTTCTTCATTCTTATATCCAATCCTGAGCTGTAACTTTCAATATAAAGTAGATTTTCAATTCTGTGACCAATTTTCTCTTTATAGCATTATTGCTGGAGACTGACATTTAAATGCAGTCTTGTTCCATAAAGGGTACAATACAGGAGGGGAATGATTTAAAAATTTTGCCACGAGTCCTTGAGGATGCAAGGTTGAATACTGTTTGCTGAAGTCAATAGGGTTGTTGTACACAGGCTTTGTGTGTGTGAGCACAGGAGGCTGAAACAAATCAATTTCCATTGACTTGTCTAGCAAAGGAGCCATTATTTAGAACTGAATAGCCATTGCTCCTGTAATATAATGTGAAAACTTATTGTAGTTTTACTAAGAAGTAGGTTATGATGAAATTATTTGTTTAAAAGCGAAATGAAGATGTCTTCTGAATATAAATTTTGGATGTATTGATCGAAAATTTTTGATGAATAAATTGTGTTTGTTTTTTAAAGCTGTTATCAAGACTAATAGCAATCTCACATTGACTATGGAGTTTATTGGTGCAGAGAATTTTTCTGGCAGTTATTCAAATAGAAGAAGCAATTACAGTCCTAGTGAAAGCAGCACTGTTTAAAGAAATGCATTAGCAATGTTGAAGCACCAGTCCCCTTACAAGAGTCTCTCTTCGCATTACTTTTCCTGCTTGGTATTTTGCCAGTTGAAATTCCCTGTACTAGTAACATTTAAGGTCTGAATTGCTGAAGAAGTTTTTATGCCTCCCTTTGTGCACAGTTTATGTTAACAGAGTGAGATATTTGAGGTCTGAAAGGGATTTATGCAGTAAAAGTGGCTGATCACATCTTTTTAGTATTCTCTGTGCCTCTTTGTGCATCTTTTCCCGAGCCATGCCACAGGTCAGGGGGATAAGCAGTAACTCACTGGAGTCCACTTAAGGGAACTCCTGTGAAAAGAGTAACTGTCAGCAAAACCAGTTTCTGCACAGCAAATCATTCCAATGGGAAAAAAAAAGAATTTTAGCAAAAATTCCATGAAGTCCATAGAAATGAACACTTTCAATAGGAGAACTTGATTAAAAGGAGCAAATACCACTCTAAGAGGCACATTGTAAATATAATGTAAATGACTATGAAAGGGCAGTGACCTGCCTGCTACATTACTGCTCATTATCCACCCTTTGGAGGGAAAAACCCAGAAACAAACCCAAACAAAAAAACCCCCACAATTCCCCCCTCCAACCCGAACATAATTAGCTTTCCAGTGAATTTATAAATTTAAATGAATTCTGCCATTAGATGGCACAGGACATGCCCAGCTTCAGCAGAACAAGATTTCCCCATGGTATTTGTATAAAAATGCTATTCCATCCATTTTCATTTACTCCCAGAATGAATGTGCAGTGGAGGGAATTGCCTCTGACAGGTGTCTGCCTGTGTCTGGGGCACTGCATGTGCCACCACGTCTGTGACTTTGTGCTGCAAACTATCAGTGGGAATCACACTTGTGACATACATCTCTGCTGCTCTCAGTAATGGCATCCACAAATTCTCATTTGGGTCCAAGCCTCTATTAATCTGAGATTTCTTTGTTTAGTGAAGAAAGGGAACAAATGAAAAAACCAACCCTAGACCCAACAAACAAATGATTATAAATTAAAACTAGAGGTAGCTATGAATATTATTTATAGTCAGCTGGGGATTTTTCTAAGAGTAAAGCATTTCAAACCTAGGAAAAGTTTTCTTGTGTTTTTACTTTATAAAACAGAAGTTCTCCAGTGATCAAACATCTTTAGCTGCAGGTAAGCAATGACCCGAATATTAGAAATGTGGCAAAGGAAATGCAAACCTAGGACCTGCTTCTTGCTTGAATGAGAGAAACTGAATTCAAATGGGAAACAAAACTCTACACTTTCAGTTGCTGTAGGTGGAAGAAACTCTATCAAATTATTTTGAGTAAGAATCTAGTCCTTAGAAACCAATATGTCTTCTAATTCTTATTGTTTCCTGCCAAAGCAACAGAGGAGAGGGATAAGATATGAACTGTCATTAATGAAGGGTATTTTGAAGGCTGCTCTGGATATGTTTTGGTAAGCTCTGCATGGAGCCATAGCTCATGATCAGTTTGTTTCCTGTTTGCTCTCTCATAGCTTGGGGTTACAGTTTGAATGCCCTAGTTCTGGAAATGCCCTACAGTGAAACAAAATTGAAGAGGTTTACATTGTTTTCTGAACTAGCAGCATGAATCCACCAGAATATGAGAAGTGCATGAGTTTGAAGAGTAGATGTGTATGCGTTCTTTAATGTGTTTAGATAAATCCTCTGTGGTTACAAGGAGCCAGAGTAACTCTTCTATTGGCAACTTCCCCAGCTTTGCACCATCACAGAGAAGAGCTGATCAAGCTGGCTTACTTGTTCTTGATTAACATATTCTTTTGACATTCTGTGTGTGCAGCAGCATGTGTTTTAAATTTTAATAATACATAGACCTTATGCTGCTTGTTTGTCAGCGTTCTCCTTAAGAATTCTCTGTGCAGAATAAAAATTGAGGGAAATGTATTGCAAATCAAACAATGCCATTTGTAAGCCTCTATTTTCAGAAGTTAATTATTATTTATACACTGGAGCCTCTGTAACAGCCTCAAAAGTTATACCAGGAAAGCAGGTGAACTTCATGCTGGGAAGAGGCCATAGAAACATGCAGGCAAAGCAGTGTTGGTAGAAATTAGCTGCAGGTGTTCTTGTCTCTCAGGCTGCTGTTAGTACAGTGGATCTGGGCTTGACAGCCCTATACTGGGCCTCATTTTGTTCTAATTTAAAGTAGTTTTGCCCTTGATTTTTTGTCATTCACTTTGGCAATGAACCTAAATTATGGTAATGATCAGCTGTCTTGCTCCTCCCTGTGTGTTTCCTTGCTCTTCCAGGAGTCAGTCTGATACACAGAACCGAGTTGTGGAAAAATAACGAGTCTTGGAGGGGAAGGGGAAAAACCAGTGAATTGTCTCCTGTAAATTCAGCTTCACAAACACAACCTGTGGGATCAGAGAGTGCACAGGGGAGGGGACAGAATGGGGGCAGAATTAAGTCTTTGTAAAGCTGGCCATTAAATATGGCTAACTTTAGGCTAAAGTCTCCTTTTCAAGAATTAAAGTTTGGATTCATAGTACATCCTTACAGGCCAGATAAAATCAGGCTTCAAACTATTTAGGTACTTTCTGCACACAAATCTGATTGCAATTGAACATTTAATTGCCTAATACATATATACCCTTTGACAGATCACAAATATGAAGGAGCATAAAAACTGCCCAGGTGAAATTGTACTGCAGTTCTAAAGGCCAGATCTGAAAATATTTATGGATGAGATATGGAAGTGAAAGGCACTGTTTAGTGCAGACAGCCTACAGGACTGGGGAGGACAGGAACTTATCTGTGTGATTTACATTAATGAAAGCATATGCTGTTAAGTTGGCTGTGCCATTTTCAATTACTAATAGATTAATGACACAACTCTGAGTCTGCTCACTGAGTCAGGGTTTGAAAGGACTGTGGTAGACTGTTTGCAGCTCTGGGCTCAGGCTTGGCTCAAACTCTGCTGAGTTCCCAGTGCCTGAGGAGGACATGATGTCCCCTGTCACTGCAGGACACAATACAAACGACACGGAACAGTTCTGTTCCAGGCAAACAAAAAAACTGTTTATTAAAACATCTGACTCCATACATATATATATATCTTTTTGAAATGTCAGTGTCATTGGAGGGTTACAGTGCCACCTCCTCAATGTCGCTGGGTAACCCAACAGTCCATCAGGTTGCTCGTCCCCCATAAAGGAATGAAAACAATAAGTTATTTACATAAAGTTTGTGGGAAAGTTCTGTGCAAAAATGCAAACATCAGAAGGCTTGATAAAACTTGAAAAATTCAGGGTGACACTCCCCCAGTAAGCAAAGGCATTATTTCCAGCTGCCATTCGTAGCTCTCTGTCTCTGTGATGCAGGGATGAAGGATGCAGCCCACCAGCACAGTGCCTGCTGTGGGCTCTGTTGCCTCATCAGTGCCTGGACTCTTGGCAAGAGGGATGAGAACAGAGGGGGGTCTGGGGCTCTGAAGGGCCTGGGGAGCTGAGCTCTCCTTCTTTCTGTGCATGAACCTGGTATAACACATAAGGGTGAGATGGTTCCATGCACTACTCACCACACACATCAAAATCTAAACACCAAAATTGAACAATCCTGCTTTTACTTCTCCCAAAGATGAATATGACATCAGGAACCGTTACAGAGAATTGAACAGGAAAGGATTTATATTCTTGTTCTTTGTGACTTTTTCCATATATTAGCTCATGTTTTAACTTATCCTGTGGACAAAGACAGGTTTTCCTTTCTTATGTGTCAAGTGTCATCTTAACTACAAGAGGACGAGATAAAATAGGGGCTTAAGTGCTTAAAGGATGGCAATAAGTCCCTGCAATGCAACGGGAATTAGGTGGCCTCTGTGGAAGCTGATAAGTGTCTCTCCATGTGTAAAGTCAATGGAGACTCAAGGACACGGCTCTAAATTCAGCACAAAATTCATATGCATCTCTCCAGTTTGAGACAAATTGTAACATGGAGATAGTTTTCACTGGCTGGTGGGGTTGCCAAGTTACCTACCACGTAGAGTCTGTGAAATTGCTATCTTGGTGGTAGTAAGCAGACAAGAGTACAAAGCACACAACAGCAAAGGCAAGCAGAACATACAGTCTTGGCCCAGAGGAAGCATAAAAGCTTTTTTTTTCCTGGATCCCATAATCAGATCTGTGTTAGTTCATCATTGAAGCAGTACCACAGTGACTTTCTATGGTTATTTAATACAAAACCTTGGACACAACAGAGTGTGCCGAACACATTAAAAGCAGCATTTGGAAAAATGAGTGTGGCACTGTACAGCCTTTGAAATTGTTTTTTATAAGGTATCTCTCAATAATCAAATGGAACCTGTGAGGGAATGAAAAGAACCAAGCAGCATGTGAGAGATACTTAAGAAGAAAGTGGATGTCTGTGTTATTGTTTTCTATGACTATAAAAATCAGAGTAATTGTAAAAGGTATTTTTCTGTACCTTAAATTCAAGTAGGCAATCTTTAGTTTATCAGGCCTTTCCACATCCTGCCCTCCCCCCAAGTTACCATCAGGAGCATCTGCCTCCTTTATCTTTTATCTACTGGCTATCCCATGTTGGTATGATTGTGGATTTTTGTTTTGTAGGGATGATGCTTTGCTTTATGCCCAGTGAGAGATCAGAGGCTGCGTGTACAGGGATACATGAAAAGGTGTCAGTAGCTTTTGTGACAGTTTCTCTGGGTGCAGACACCCAGAGATATTCAGTCAATATGCCTGGCAGTTTTCTGCTTTCTCACAGCATTGCAGAATCCTCCTGAGAGGTTTGCAGGCAGGTGGTGGGATGGGGAAAGGTGCATCTGCAGTGCTGAGCAGCCAGGAGGGCAGATTGCATCTTTCTCTAGTGATGATTTCTGATGTGAAGGCACCGAGTCTGGAGTACCCAGTTTTAAACCTGCCTCGAGAAGGAGGCACAGCTGTACTGCAGAGGCTGCTGGAGACCTCAGCTGCCATCTGCTTTGTAGGAACAAGAAATGTGGCCAGTGAAATCTTTGCCCAGTATCAGTGTGCCTGTGTTGGGAGATGGAGCAGACAAGTGGGCATGTGGCCATGTCCCCTGTGAGCCACACAGACCCTGAGATTTGCCTGCCCAGAGAGGACTGTGCAGAGCTCAGCTGGGCTTGACTGTTGTAAGAATTGAAATCCAGTAAAGTGAACTTGTGGTCTCTCTTTGTCTTCAGATAGAAGATGTTATATCTCAAATATGAACAGAATGATGCTTAAAGCATGCCTCATATGACTAAGATACAAACCTCTTCAACACAGAGACAACATTGGCCCCTATATTAAAATAACCCCCCCTATATATATATATATATATATAATATATATATTTTACATATGTATAGTCTAAACAAAACTTTATAGATGACATATTGGCAAAACACTGCCAGAATAACTTTTTATGTGGGTATAAAAATATCCTCAGTGGGTGTAAATTTTATATGCATTTCAAAATCTAAACTTGACGAATTGACGGGTTTGCAGGGCATGTCTATATTCTTTTTTTTTAAGATGATAAAATATTCAAGAGGTGTAGGCTCAGTTAAAAATAAATGTGATCACATAATGCATTTGATTTAATTTATGGAGCACTACCTGTCCTCCTTTAACAGGCTACTCAAGACATGTTAAAATGCTCTAATTCTATGAGTGTACGAGCTTATCACCTGAGAATGTTAATGCATTTGTTAACTTTAAGTGCTGTCCTTGGTTATAAGTGTAGATGGCACTTTTGTACCACTATTTACCTGTGCTTTCTCTTATTCTCTGTTCTTTTGCTTCCTCCTCAGCTTTGATGCTGTTCACTTACAGTTTCTATACACTGACAGCTCCTATTAGCAGCTGCTGTTGTACACCTGTGGTGGGACTGTAATGGGAGCACCTTTTTGCACCCTTTGCCTGATCTTTCCACCCCCTCTTGCATAGCACTTTGCTTTTCTTTCATTTAAAATCTTGAATCTATAAAAGAACGTGTTGGACTACTTATCATCATTAATTTCTACACTTTATGCTTCTCTGACTGGGGTAAAACATCTCTAAACTTTATATTTTGTCTAGGACAGGTTTCACTGAGAGCCAAAAGCTCCCAAA
The DNA here is from genome assembly GCA_013400575.1 of Peucedramus taeniatus. Lineage (NCBI taxonomy): Eukaryota > Metazoa > Chordata > Aves > Passeriformes > Fringillidae > Peucedramus > Peucedramus taeniatus. The sequence goes on from WBNO01028063.1 coordinate 143,543, forward strand.
GCTTGCTCAAATTCACAAACTTTCAGATGATAAAAGCACATGAAATCTGCATTCCCCACATGGTGGCCTCTGCATCAGGTGTATTGGCAGGCTCACCAGGTTCTGTATCAAACTCTTGTCTCCCCTGGCACACCAGAGCTCCAAAGTGGGAGAAGCAGAACCAAGATTTCTTCTGTCACCAGATGAAGCATTAGTACTGGGTTAAGCAACCATCTCAGTAAGCAAAATGCTCCTGGAGCATAAGGTCTTGTGACCAGTGTCAGTGTCTATTGTATGGTCTATAGAGTGTCCTAGAAATCCATATCAAGTGCTTCCTTTTGGCTGTAAACACCTCTTTTCTGATCTGACGCTAAAAATCAGAAGAGCAGACTCTTAATGGGAGCATGTACTTCACCAGAAGAACTGCAAACTCCTTTCCCCTCTTAGGCTTTGACTTCTTGATGCTTCACAGATCTAAGCCTTCCACATGAGAAATGTTAGCAATCATGTACCTGTTTCAGAAAATAATTATGATTACTTGTATGGAAATTGACTGGTGGCTGGGCCAACTTCAGACCAGTAGCTGCACAACTTCAAACTGACAAGGCTTATCTCTGACCTGGGGAGGCCACAAAAACATGTCTTGAAGGGCAAAGGGATTTTGGAAGATGCAATTGTGTTTGCAGAAAGCTTCCAGAATACACAGCCTGCATGGCTGCAAGAAAGGCCTCCTGTTAAAAAGACTGCTGGTGAGAAATTGCAAACAGGATAAACACATAGATTATCCCCTCCAGCCTGTACATATCTTGGGACAGATGTTGGATGGAAAGAGTTTGCTTTTTCCATTCCCCCCCTGGCCTTTTTAAAAATTTGCATTATTCAAAAGGTGATGATGAGAATAATGAAGCTGTTGGAGGAGGCAAGGGTCAATAAAAGTTAATTTGAAAAATGTATTGTAGCCACAATGAAACAGTTAGAATGCCTGGAGAAAGGATGGTTATGTTGGAGCAAGGAAATACTCCTGGCTGACACATGATCATGTTCTGTGCACTTCTATTTATGACCAGAATTTTGTTCTTGACCCAGTGTGATGCTGAACTATTGGATCATGTTCATTAATTTGCTTCAAAGCAATCTATGGAATCCAAAAAAAGTGACTGGATAGAGTTTAATTTTACATGGAGTCTGTTTTAAGCTGTTTAGTTCTTTATGTCTAAAGTGTGACTTTCAAAAAAACATATTTGCTCTATGATCCCCATCTTGAGCTATTGATGTCAGTGGGAATCATGTAACTGATTTAAGGGAATTAGATCAGGTTTTATATATTTATTTTCAAATCATATCTATAGACTTTGATGATAAATTACTTTGCAGTTGGGTAATCTTAACACAGCAAGCTCAATGTAGCTTTGGGAGAAGGAAGTGAATTCTGTTCTGCTTGGTGTACAAATGGAACCATGAGTTAGGTACGAATTCTTTATTATTGACTAAATACTTGTTGATAGTGATCTTTGTGAAATAGGGTAGGAGTACCACTTCATTTTCAGTTCCTGGGTTGCATTTCTAATTTGTAGTTAGAGTAAAATGGCTACAACCAAACAGACTCACAAGCTGAACACCCTTATGTAGAAGTGACAGAAATGTGCCAGTGTTTTAAGAAAGGGATTTAGTTAGTTTGAAGAACCCAGATTTGGTACAAGAAGGTCATCATACTTATTCTTAAATGAATCATCAAATGCCTAATTCTTTCATGTACATTGGCACAGACTCTATAGAGATCACTGAAGATTGGTACCTGCTGGTTTTTGTGTGTATAAAAACAAAGGTGTCTTAACTGGCTTACTGGAGCAGTTGGATGGTTTTGTGGCATCCTTTGCAGTCACAAAATGCATTTATTAATAGCTGTTGTTTTAACATTTGGTCTGTGCATTCTGGACTGTGAGCTGATCTGGAGAATGCCTTAGGATACAAAAATCTGAAAATAATGGCAAAGCTTATTACAGGCTAGAAAGACAGAGGAAAATATCCAGCTATTTCCCTCAGTTTTGGTCTGGGTTCCCCTTTATATTTTTTGAGAGAGAGGGGGAGGGAGAAAAGGATTTGGTTAGGCTAAAATATCAAGGTCAATAAGTCATCAATGACAGGTTAGATCAATACATGCTAAATTTGGAGTTTTAGTGGAAGTGGAAAAGAATCAGCAGAAAGATTTCTATTTTGTCTGTGTCTGCAAAAGGAAAGAAGTGTTGGAACCCCTAGGTTAAACCCTGCTTATAGGCATCTGCTGAGAGGTGTATTGAATTTTTGAATGCTGGAGTATTTAATGGGAATATGAATAACATGACCAGTCTGTTCCTTGGATTTATGATATATTGTAGGCTGTTAAAAAAGGAGGAGGAAACAGATATCAAGAGTGGAGGAAATGAGAGCTGCTTTCAAGACTTCACAATAAGTTATTTTTGACATCAGGCTGTAGAAAGTGAAATTTTCTGAAATGTAAAACTTTGAGCTTGGCTGAGAAAACTAACGAAAGGATATGGACACATATTTGAAACTGGGACATGGAAATTATTAGTCAGAAGGGCAGGAATATGTTTTCCCTCCATTTGACCCTTTATCACAGAAGAAAGCTCCCAGTAATATGCAGAGGTGGCTGGTCTACCATGCCTCCAAGAGAGCAGGATTTCAAAAGACTGCTTGCTTGGGCTTAAAGTGCATTTTGCTTTGTGCATTGAGTTCAAAGCAAGCCTGAAATTGCAAGTAGAACTCTCAAAACCATTGTGGTTTCACCTCATTTTTACACTGAGCCTATTGAGGTTTGAGTGATTTAATCCTTAAGCTGTAAATCTGGGTAGGTTCACACAGAACTTAGTAAAAGGTTATTTGAAAGAATTGCAAACTCCAAGAGATGTCAGAGAACTTTGGCTGAGCTTGTTACTTGAAAGTAATGGAGCACGAGGTCAAGGGACTTTTCCAGGATTTTCAAAGTTGCTGGGGAAATTTTTCAGAGCTCTGCTGTTATTAAGTCTGTGTCCAGCTGCATCGTAGGTGCTGTCTGGGGTCAAAACACTTGTGCTGAATTTATAGTAGGGAACATTCATGAATCTCGTTATCTAAAATGCCCTTGATTTCAAAGAGGAGAATGAAAACAAGGCAAAAATGTTAAATGTAGGGTTATGCTTATGAGGCTGTTTGCAAACTGAAAAAAGGCAGACAGAGCAAGTGGAGTGGAGTGAGTGTTTGCACACCAGGTGGAATGGAAGTTTTCCAAGAGTCAGGATCCCTGGTTTCTGCCTGAGGCTGCAGTGTCACTACCTTGACACATTTCCTTGAGCTCTTTTTCTGCTATTATTGCCCATGTAGTGGCAGCTGCTTGTTTCCCAGTTTAAATGGCCCAGGAAATGTTTTTAAATGGCTGCCTTGCAATGCCTGTGTTTAGCTTATGTTATGATTAAGTGAAACTTTTTCTCATGCTCCATGGTAGCCATGACAATTCTGTATATTCCTCTAGCACAGATGAAACTGTTGGATGATTAAATCTCTCCTGGGGTCCAATAATTTCCCTTAAAAAAGCTTCTCTTTCCCCTCTCTCTTAGTCCTTCTTAGCCTTCACATCAGCAGCAAGTCCTGAGTTGTGCTGTTTGTTTTGGGAAACTGCTGTTCCAAGTCTCCTGTTGAGAAATGTTGAAAGCATCAGCCCAGGGAAGTGTGGACAGTGTCATTCCCTGCTTCCATGCCACAGGACTCTGTGTTGTCTCTATTAACTATTTGCTCATTTATGGTTATGGAGTATTTTAGAATTGAAATAGATGTTTCCTTACTGATTAGGTGTATGGCTGTACTGGGACCATGTGGAGGAATGCTTACTTTGATCAGTGACTAAATCTTCCTTCCTCCTCCATATAAAAAAAAAAAAGCAGAAAATAACTTCAAAAATAATTATTTTGTCCTAGAATTACTTTTTTCTTCTCTTGAATAAGAGCAGTAGTGTTACATACAGGTTTAATTTTTTGTGTCTTGGTGGAAGTAATTCATACGGATTACTCAATAAATATATTTATCTCTTACATTAATAACACTATTGTGGCTTTAAGTAAGCTGTATAAAGCACCTTTAAATCGGTGTATCTGTTGAAAAACCAGGTTAAATCTTGAGGAAATAGGCACAAAGTTGAATTGTCAGAATCACTTTTTTTTTTTTAAATCTTGGTCAAACTTGTTCCTGAACATAGAAATGAAACTCAGGCACAAAGTGTATGTTTCTTGGGGATAATTTTTACCTTTAATGAGTAAAACAGCTGTTCCAGAAATAGACATAAATTTTGGATCACTCTCTTTTCATCAAGCTTGTGTGCTACACCTCTAGAAAATTACCACCTACAATAGCAGAAATATGGAAATGTCTGAGTGTCTTATTAAGTTCTTTCAGCCTTTAAAAACAAAAGCTTTTAAAAGGTTGAGCTCTTGCTCCCAGTCATGTTGGTATCAATCTTGGATAACAATACTGATGTCAATATAATCACAGCAGCTTGATACTTTTGTCAATGATATCAAAATCTGGCTTGATATCCAAGACTTTCTACCTCAAAAGCCAAATAGATTGTTTCAAAATCTCAGTTATGACTCTTTGAGTTATGACTCAAATTTTACTTTCTACAGAAAGTTTTTCATTACTTTTTCAAATCTATGGGACCTAGTTATAGTAATGGCAAGAGCCCTTTCTTTACACTCATAATCATATTGATTATAATATGAGATGAAGAGTCCTCTGATAGAATAGCATTACTGTCTGATTTAATAAGATAATTGCTACCTTTATTCATAAATGTTGTGTTTTATTGCTTTCTGTTAGTGTGGCACATGTGGGATTCATAATTTATTTCAATTAAACCAGCCATCAGAGAAGGTAGTGAAATGTGATATTAGTAATGCTGCTTTTACTGTACCACCATAGATTTGCTGGAAATGGACAGGTCTCTATGGGACAAGAGCTCTTTTGCTGCCTCTCCAAAGCACCTGATACACCTGCTGATCAGGTCTAAATAGGAAAGGAAAATTAATCTTGATGGCTTGAGATACTTTCAACCCGAGTACCAGGAATTTGAGCTAAAAGGAAAAAGTGGGGGATGAAGGAGGGAGAGGGAAATGAGAAATTGAGAGAGAAGGCAGGAGAGAAGAAACACGAGAGGAGTTTCTGAGGTCAGAAAGAGAACAAAGGCTAAGAAAGAGAGATGGTGCAAAGTGCTGCAAAAGCAGTAGGAAAAGTAGAAATGCATTTTCTATGCACAAAATACTTTTGGCCAGACAAAATGAAAGGAAGGCAATAACAAACAGAGGAGAATAAAAGGCTATTTTTCCTCTGGTTCCTACATCTGTGGGCTAACAGCAAATTTCCCCTAATTTACACTTCTCAAGAAATGTAACACTCCCAAGCTTTCTGCAGCTTTACCTCACACCTTGATATTGCAGCCCATGTTCTCTGAGCCATGCCCTCCCTTCCAGCAGATCTTGGAGCTTGTGCAGCTCAGGCTGGAGAGGAAATGCACTTGCTGGTGCCTCTCAGGTCACTTTTGGGGCCCTCGAATTCTGCTGGGACACAGGCTGAAGTCCCTTCCTCTGCCTTGGTTTGGTGGCAGGGTCAAAGGTGGCAGTGTGGAGGTTCACTAGCAGTGGCTGTGGGCAGCAGACTCCCTTAGCAGCCACTTGGAAGAACAATGGAGGAAAATTGGGGTGATTTTGAGACAGGAAAGAGGAATGTTGTTAGAAATGTTGTTCCCAATGTGTGTTTAGGATGTGGCAGAAAAGCAGCTGCTCCAGTGCTCTCCCCCCTGTCTTCTTCCCAAGGGCAAAGCCTCTTGGAGACTGCATCTGACTGCTGGGGGAATATCTGAGGAGACTCTTCCTTCTGTCTTTTCCTGCATTCAGCTTGGCAACTTCTTAGTCTTGGCATGTCGTTTTTTCAATGGCAATTATAACACTAATAGCAATTTGCATGGAAATTAACATTGGAAATAAGTATTTCTGTCCTATGCTTACATAATTTTACAAGCTTGGAAGTTCTCAGGTGGCCAGCCAGCTCTTCAGGGATCCTGCTGGACAGCACCTCAGAGCACCAACAGGGGGAACTACTAGAAAATGTAGTAAATTTTTGTGATGCTCTAACAGATCATACTGACCAAAACATGTTTTTCAGGTTGAGTGTGATGCACTCTTGGCATTATACAGCTTTTATGCAGCCTCATTTAATGCCCACTATCTTTTACTATTTACAAAAGACATTTGGGTTTTTTTATCATGCTGGAAAAGGCTGCTTTGTTACTCTCTGAAGTTCAGGGAGGTCAGGAGAGAGTACTGGAAATTGAACTTTTCAACCTGGTGGCCCCTGCTGTCTTGGCAGGCAGCAGTCTGACAGGAACACAAGTTCAGCAACAGAGACAAGTAATGAAAAATGTGGCTTTGCAACATTTCTCTGTCAATAACAAAGCTCATCTTTTTGTGTCAGCAAGACATTGCATGCAGCACACATTTCAAATTCAGTTAATCTCAAAATAATTCAAAAATCAAAGAGCTTATTCAACCAACAAGACATACCAGATTGACTCACTGTGTATTCATGGAGGGGATAGCAGAGAGAAAGAGAATTCGATATCAGAGTCGGAAAAGCAGCCCTGGTTTGTGCTTGGTCTAAATTGTTTTTAGAGCACACGAGCACACTGTGAATGCTAAAAGAGTTACCAAAAGAATATTTTATTATTGCATTGTTTGCATTACTCATCTAGGAATAAAATTGACAAAGGTGGCAGTTGTACATGCGAGCACATGCTCTTTCTGCCTCACTGCAAGATCTTGCATATTTTTAATGCTATTTCAGGGCTTTGTCTGCTGTCACCACACACCTGACATTCAAATCTGGTGTCAAAGAGCATGTGCACACACAGTGATAGGGTAGGGGAGTTTGTGGTGATATTAGTGTTTGCTTATTCTGGTTCAATGCTTCCTGTTTGGGATGTTGCATGGAGAACAATTCAGATGCTGCTAGAAATAGAGTTGCTGGTGTCAAATTAATGAGTTTTTATGACAGGACACCTTCTAGACAGTGCCTTTAGTGGGCAAAGGCATACAAAGGGCAGTTTCTTGTTAATTAGAAGAATGTATTTACCTGTGAATGTAAAAGCCAGGATGCAGGACTGCCCCTCAGGCTAACAGCAGGGTCCCATGGACCCCTGTGCCACTCAGCAGGGAGTTAGGGGGTGTCAGCATGTGGTTTGGGGTCACTGGGATTAGGACCAGGAACTGTGGGAATTGGCACTTCAGAGTCTGTCCTTGCAGCTGAGCACATGGAATACTGGGAGCCCATGGCCTCCATTGGTTGTGCTTCTTCAATGCTCAGCTTGGACTGAGCTGCTGTGGGATGCACAAACCGAAGGCTCCTCTCACTGCTCCAACTAATAGTTCTGAGCAAGAACAGATTATTTGGCAATAAATTGCTCTCATCTCTTAGGCTCTGAATTTATGTAATTCATATTTTATCCTTTACATGTATCTTAGAAGCTTTCCAGACACTGAGCACTGGATTGCTGCAGACACGCAGTGTAGTTCCGCTGCTCTCCTGCACCAAGTGTGAAGGGCTGTTATTCTTGAAGCTTGTAGACAGCTGAATAAACTACTTCTTCTCACCTGTTATCAAGGCTTTGTTTGTCTTTGCAGAGTGTAATCCAATATAAGTCAATTACAGACCCCTCATTTAATTGTCAATCAAACAGTGAAGACAGGAACAGTCATGAAACACCTTTATTCAGTAGGGAAGGGAAAAGGCAGGATGTGCCATGGGACAACTTCAATTTCCATGGAGACTTTAACAGGGGGATGCTGGCAGCCTTGGGGTCACATGATAAGCATTTAAACAGCTAACAGACAAGTCATGAAAAAACCCACAAACACCATATGATTTCTGGGTAACCTGGAAAGATAAGTGTTTGTTTCTTTCACATACTTTATGTACTATTTCATTTCTAATTGGTGGGGCTGCTGCAGGACAGAGATTTTAACCTTCTGCTGGGAGCAGGAACTCTTGAGTCGTGCACTTTTTTTAAAAAAAAAGTATTCTACTAACTTCTAGCCTACTCAGTAGGGGAAGGAAAAAAGTTTAGGATTACCCCTGAAGTGTACTTTTAAAGAGGAGTAGTGTTTTCAGAATAGGTGGTTTGGCTCATATGTGGAATCCACTGCTCTGCTCTGTCGTGGCAGTGACCAAACATCAAGAGTTACAGGGAAAATACAATTGTGTCCCTTGGTCTCCAAAAGCCAGACATTTTCTCTAGTCTGCAGAGATCTGCAAACTGCTTTAGGAGTACATCATTCTCTGCATATCTCTGTATTAGTTCCAGTATTGTGAGTTCTTTAGTTATTTGCTGAGTTGAGGTCAGCAGTGATGTGTCATGGCAGAGGGAGCCTGGTAAGGCTAGCATGCAAGTTTGCTGGGATAACTGTCCCATAAACCTGGCTTTGGTGCATTTTGATAAGATTTATTCAATTTCCCATTTTCAATTTCTATTTTTTTTCAAAGATGAAAAACTTTTTTTTTACCTTACAGAGCACAAAACTACCTAAATCTTCATCANTCATTTTTATAAGATTTATTCCATTTCCCCAGATGTAAAACTTTTTTTTACCTTACAGTGCACAAAACTACCTAAATCTTCATCAGACTTCCCAGGCAGCTCTGTGGCAGATCTCTCAACTCACCTCCAGTCCATGGAGTTGTTACAAACTGGGTCATGCTCATGAGGGAGAACAAAAGATAAGAGGAGATTACAAAAGCATATTTGCTGTTGAACTCTTGCTTTACTTGTTCCCTGTTGACATGATTGCTGCTATATGTTCATTATGTAAACATCAATTATTTATCTTCCTTTGGCAGCATTCCTCCTGCTTTCAGGTGATGGAATGGAGCAGTGAAGGAGGGCACAGTGTGCGCCAGCAGTCCCCAGCTTAGCTAGGGGAGCAGGAGTGAAGAGTGGATATTTTATATCCTCTCAGCTTTCACACATACCTTTTATGTTTTAGCAATGTAGATAGGGTCACTTTCCATGCTTGTCCCACAGAGCTGGTAGGTTCACTTGTGTACCCTGAGCAGACTGCATGTGACATGGAGAAGATGAGCCAAGCAAAAGCTGATGTCTCCAGTTGCTCCATTTTCTAGCTTTTTTTTTTTTTTNTTTAAGAGCTCCTCAACAAAGCAGAACTAGGCTGGTTTTTAGACTTTTGCTCACCCAGTACCAAAAGCTGCAGGAAGTATGTCCAGGTCCCTGTCCCCTGCCTGCCAATAAAACAAAAGCCAGTGAAGCTCTTTGTGCTGTATGTGGGCATTGATTTGGGAGGGTTACAGCTGTTGATATTGACAAACTGAATCAAATTAAAAACTGCTGCTGACTGTTCCAACTCTTTGGTGAGTGAGAGGGACAAAGTTTCCAAAAATAATGTAGATGAATAAACCCCAAAATTAGCATTTATGGGACAGAAAATAGATCAAGGTTCATTCACTAGTGATCGTCTTTGCAAAGTTACATCTTTCTTTTCTGCTTTAAGCTCAAAGTTTTAGACTTTTTCTCTTTGATACTGTCAACTACAAGTGAAATCAAACCTTTTAGCTGTCTGGCTGGAAGCACTTATGTTTAGTGTAAAAGACATAGGCAATTTACAGCAAATAATAATGGAAATGTACTATAAATGTTAGAGATTCTGAGCAGGCAACATGTTATAAAACTTTATGCATTTTATACCTATTACACAGGCACAGCTCTCTTCAGATGAAATGACAAGACCTAGTTAACATTTTATCTTCTTTGTCATGAATGCTTTTTTCACACCCCAGCACACTGTACTTCATCCAATGCCACATGAGAAATATGTATACTTTTACATAAGGAGATTTCTATAGATTCTGTAAAGCTTTCTTATTACAAAAGGTTACTGATTACCTTGCAGAAGAGAAGTTTGGTGTGTCAGTTTATGAAAATTTTGGGGAAGAGATGATTCCTAACAAAGCCTGGAGCATTTATCCAAGTGTTTTAAGTTGTGCCACCCAGAAAGGCTGAAACTTCTAACTGTATTAGTAAAACTACATTAAAACAATATCGATTTTAAAGTTGTTAATATATTTTTGTTTGGTGGTGATGGCTATTGCTTTTTCTGAAACATCAGGTCAAATATATGGATATTTAAGATTTCATGTCTTTGTTCCAAATCCCTAACTAGTACAAGGACCAAAGAAGGTCTGTGGACAGTCAGTCTCTCATGCCTGCCACACGTACTTAGCATGCTTTCTCTTGGGAGAAGGCTCAGCTCAGATTTGTTGCTCTAGCTTCTGCTAGAAGTTTAAAGTTTGTAATAAAATCCATCTTCCAGTCCTTGCTGCTGAATGTGATGGAAATCCCTTCCCTCTGCTAATGACGTGTGAAATTTGGAGTGCACAGGTCCATGTGATGCTCTTTATTGGCTGCATGGAGAAAGCAGACTGGAAGGATCCACTAATGTTGCTCTTCAAGCACACTGTCCTTTGAGATAGGTGTTGGACTGGAATTACCTGCAGATCTGAAAAATATGCTTTTATTATATTGCTTATTGTGTTTTGCTATTTCTGTTTCTCATGTTTTCAGGTAGAATATCTGGCATTACTTGTGCCAGGCAGGCTCAGGTGAGTGCCCTGGACAGCTCTGGTTCTGGTGTCCCAGCTGTGCTGAGCTGCACTGGGCTTTTGTGAACCCAGGCTGAGCAGAAGCACAATGTGGAACTGAGTGTGTGGAGAAACTGATAAAGGAGAATATCCAAAGAAAACTCATTTCCCCAATTCCCTCTGCTTGTTCCCCAGCAGACATCAGGACCTGGTTGTTGCAGTTTAAAGGTGTTTTCTAAAAAGAAAGCTTTATAGAATGGCTGGGCTATTTAAGTAACATAACTCATTTCTATCCTATTCAGGTATCTAAATGTGTTGACCCTCTTTCTTGAAGGCCTTTGTTTTTGTTTATGAAGACAATTGCATGACTATCTCAGAATCATTTTGCATTCAAATGTACATAAATTCACCTGTAGGTGATTTACTAATTAAAACAAAGTTTCTAATTGATCATTTATTTGATAAAACCCACTTTTTCACCAATTCACCATAAAGAAATCCTTTGTTTTTCAAAATGCTTCACCAGATGAGTAAGATGAATAATTCTCCACATGTTCTTTGGTCATAAGCAGTTATAAGCGAATTTCATTAAAAATGGGAAGATTTATTTATTTTGATTTAATGGACAAATCCCAAAATATTTTGTTGCTGGTCTTTGACTTCATCTAGTTCTGGAGTAACACTTCCATATGTCCTTGTTTGTTTAGATTTTACTAGAGTTTTCAAGGGTATTGAGGAGAAGGAAAAACATTCATGGGAGTCTCCTGAATCTTTGAGCAACTAAGCAGTTAAGCATAAAATGTCTCCAATAAGACAGACAGATAAATGATAAAGTACCATTCTAGCAACAACTGAAGATAGGAAATATTATCTGAAAGGGGCAGGAAGTGTTTCAAAGGGCACTTGATAATAAAGGGTCTGCAAGTGTTACTGGTAAGTGATTTATTGATTTGCTCAGTGTAGCATGTGAGACTGTACTGATTTATACAGAGCATATACAAGAACTATGTCATTACAAACTGCAAACCAATCTTTAAAATTAGTTACTGTCCAATAGGTTTTGGAAAGATGTACCTGTCCTGCTGCCACCCAGTCCAGAGCACAATGATTAGCTGAAGAGGGAAGTTGATGTGAGTAGATCAAAGCTCAGTATATTAGGTCAAGCGATTTTAACATAGATTTATGAACCAAGATTCTGGTTCATTTTGTGTTCTCTTAGGAAAGAAAAATTCAAGTATTCCAAGGATTCTCCTTTTAAATATCTGTGACTTTCTTGCACTTTTCTAATGGCATTTCCCTTTCTCTCTCTCTCTGCTTTTTTGAGGTTATCCAAACTCCTCTTTTCTTTTTGCCTCTACTCTTGGGGTGCAGTAAGCAAGTAAGGAAGTCTGTATCTTAATGGTGTCTTTACCAATCCTCAGGCATGTGTGTTAGTCTTCATTTCAAGATACAAGACCTGCTTTTTGGTTCTTGATGTTTTATTTTCAGTCTGAATTGATAACCCAGGTTAGCATTGCTATAGCTTTATCTAATTTTTGAATCAAATTCCATTTTGTTTGTATTGCCTACATATAATAAGTTACCTGAGCCTCTATCATTTGCCAAGGATGGGAAATTGAGACCTCTGCAGAATTGATTCTGCAAGACATAAAGACCTTCAACTTTAGAAGAAAGTCTGTTGCCCTGGAAATTTGCTTGTGCAAAGTAGTGCCTTTTGGCAGATTTCTGATGTTCAGAAGCAAAACTCTCATGACAAAATGAAACCTTGTGGCATATGTGTTTCTTAAAAGAAGACCAAGACCTGTGGTGTTTCATATTTCTCCAATATAAAAGCTTTGACCTGTCAATACCTGCTGACCTGACAATCCTTTGAGCCCTTGGCACTCTCCAAAGCCTGGGCTGTGCTGGCAGCACGTGGCACTCAGTGTCCCCACCATGCTCTGAGGAGCAGCAGAGCTGGAGTGCAGCTCCACATGAAGCTGCTCCACGAGCAGCAGCACAGCCAAGTGCAGGGAAAAGGCAGCAGATTTATTTATTGTTATTTGCATTTGCACAGTGCCCAGGAGCCCAGCCTTGGGCTATGCAGGGAAGAATGCTCAGCACCAGCGCTGAGCAGACAGAGGAGACTAAAGTGATTGCTGAGGGCTTGGGGACACAAAGCAGAGTGGTGGCAATAGGTGGCATTCTAGCTCCTGGAATTCAGCTCTCCAAGGTTGGCCACTCCCTAGCTGTGTCAGAAAGGAAATCTTTGTGCAGAGAGTTGAGGGACTGTGAGTAACTTTGGAGATGTTCAAAGTATGTTGGTTCCTACAATTAAGGACACAGTGGCAGAGAGGATGGAGCTGCTTTTGTGTTTTTGTAGGGAGTGGATGCTGAAGGTGGAAGTCACTGTGTGAGGATAAGTGACAGCCTGTTTCTCAGTGCAGAATGAGAGATGACAAGGCTGGGACAGGCAAGGCAAAGCTCAGAAAATGAAGTTGCTTTTTGTTTGATGGAACATAAAAGGAGGACAAAATGATGCCAAAGATGACAGAGAGGACAGCTGATGTGGTCAAAGTGACAGAGTAGTAAAATCATCTTTTCAAAAATATTGCAAATGGATGTGAGCAGGGACAGAATTGCATTTGTCAAACCCCAGGAAAAATACTCAGTGTTGTTTTAATAAGGATAAAGGTGTTTGGAGCCCAGAGAGAGCTTTTCCAGTGTGATCTGATAAGAAAAGCCATATCTGAATTTGTTATGTAGAGAGCACCTGCAGGATTTGCACATAAGGTGGATTTGGGGACAGAGAAAAGGGTGGCAGATGTAGGTTATCCCAGATTATGGGTTGCAACAAGTGGCACTGTACTGTTGGCAGTGACTGAGGAAAGAGGAAAAAAGATTTGAGCAGTCTTGCTATGTTAAGCTAAAACTAATGAGTAGATATCTCTGAAAAGATTTTAATTCAGACAGGATATGTTGGAGCAGAGAGATACTTTTGTGTGTTGCTAGGATAAAAATATAAATTGAATTTATGTTTTTAAATCAGGCCTGGGCAGAAAGTTGACAGTTCCTCTCTCATAGGAGAAGGAGGGGAAGGCATTTGGGTTTCACTGGTGGAAAAACTGAGCTGGAAAATATGCAACAGTCCAGATCATTTGTGGCAGGTCACCAGGTTTGCAGTGGTTTCATGTGGCTCACATGATTTAGAGAATTATGACTATGGAGCAGCCGTGGATTCCTTTGTGCTTTTTCAGTGGCAAGAGGTAGTTAGCTGGTCTGTTGCTGCCTTAGTGAATATAGATGCTGGCTGTAGAAGCAATTTGAAGTCCTGTTTTATCCTTGGGGAGGGGAGGTGGTTCACGTGGCAGTATATTTTTCTCACTGTATCAAGTTTTCATCTGGCTGTTGAATATAATTTCTGAGCCCAGTGTGTATGTTATTTCCTCTTTGGTTTTGTATATATAATTTTAATTTGTGTCGTAGACTCAGACTGTTATCCTTTCTTTTACAGCATATTAATGAGAAACAGGAGGGAAGAGGAAACCAGAATATTTTTGGTCTAGTGTCTTCAATTTAGTATTCTGTGTGCACTTCATTAGCTGGAGCTGTAAACAAAGTGGGGGTCTTTTTGTTTGTTTGTTTTTAATACAGTGTGAATTCTGAAAAGTGCATGCTCTACACCCACTAGGTAAAATGCCTGCTGTTCCTCTGTGGTGCTGGCTTCTGGGCTGAAAAATTCCTGTTGCCTGTACTGGAACCACTCTCCCAGGCTGTATGGGATGGATCCCAGCCCACACTGGTGCAGGAGCTGATCCCAGCCATGGCATTCAGCAGGGAGGCTGAGTTAGATTTCCAGAGCAGGTGCCAGGGTGGATTGCAGCAGGCAGGGTCTCCTGGAGGGAAGGGGCTGCTGAGCAGGGCATGGACTGCAGCAGCCCAGCTGTGGCTGCTGGTGGCAACATGGGGGAGATGAGGGCAAGGCTCAAAGGATGTTAATGAACTTTGTTATGACAGAAGTTTGTATTTTTTTCACAGCTGACCTCAGTTAGACAATTTCTGGCTTGATGGATGGCCTAAATGCCACTGAGCCTGGGCTTTTTGAACTTTCAGAACCCCAGGTGTTAGAAAACCAAATTCTGGTCATCGATACCTGCTGCACTCTGGCCCTTCTTTATCCTTTGCTTTCCTTTTTTGCTTGGACTGCTATTAAGGCTGGAGTCACCACTGATCCTGAACTATCATTGAGTTGCCTCACAATCCCCATATTCCTTGTTCTCTGGGATGCTGGAAAGATAAGAGCAGTGCTGCTGCAGGAGGATGTGGTGCTGTTAATTCATTTCTCTGTTATGTTCCTGCTGGGCCACTGGAATGTGGGGCTTTTAACTTTTCATGTTAGAACCACCTGCAATCCTGCTCCTGGCATTCAAACTGGAACATATTATTGCACTGCTTGGAAGCTGTTTATGTTGCCTTACAGCACATTGGGATAATTCTAAGATGCCCCTAGGTACAGTGGAGTTCCCAGGCTGGCTTATGCTACAGTGAAAGCACTTGCACGTGTTACAAAAATGTATTTGCATTAAAGTTGCAGTTCAGGTTGGGAGCTGGCTTCTGAAATGAATCTCCCAACAATCCCCAGTTTCTTTTATTTGCTTCACAGAACAGCCTTGGAGAGCAAAGCAGCTACATTATTCTGTGGTACAAGTGGTCTGGGAGATGTGCTGCATGCACCCTGTGTACTGGATCAGAGCAGACAGTCCAAGCTGCCTCCCCCCAATCCCCAATGCACACAGCAGGATATTGTCCATCAAATCCAGCTGTTTACTTTAGCAATTCCCTCTGCTCTGCTGCATTACTTGTTACCTTGGACTATGTGTATTAGACAGGATTCTGTGACACTTGTGTATTTTGGTGGCATTCATTGCCAAAATAATTACTCTTGTATGTTGTTTTGGGGTTGTTTTTTCCCCCCAGTGAATGCAGATTTCATAGCATATTATCTTAGCTATGTGGGGTTATTTAGTAACAAATTGCCTTTATTAGTTTTGTGTTTTGTTACTGGCAGTGGTTTGTCCCATCTCACACAGTCAGCAGCACATAATTTGGCTGAGGTTTATTAATAGTTTTCTAGTTTATGCTTGGACTCTGTGCTAGATTTCTGGCAGAAAAGGCATCACCTTTGAAAGCATTAGAAGGTGAAAGCAGCTAATGAGCAAAGACTGCCTGCCAAGGAAAATCCTGCTGGGGACCTCAGCTCTGGTCCATATCCCTGCAGTGCTGGAGCATCTGACACCTCTCAGGGAGAAATGGGAATAACCAATTTTAGGGCATGGGGAGCAAGGAACAGTGTGAATGTATGACTTGCTCAGGCAAGAGGCAGTCTGTATCAACACAGGGAATTAAGTCTGAGCCTAAGATCAGCTCAGACTAAATGTCTGAATCACTAGATTGTAGTTCCATTTTTAATGGTTTCTCAGTGGGAATGAATGAGAAAAAAAAAAGGGATGAAAACAAATAGAAATCAGTGTTTGTGCCCTTATGTCACTGTGTTTCAGGTATCTGTTATTGTCTGTGTTATCTTTCTTTGCCTCTGCCTTGGCAATTTGCATAGTATTTTATTATGTAATTTTAAGGGTCTTTACCCTGCATTAGGCAGAATTAATATCCCATGGCACCCAGACTGTCTGCTTGCTGTACCTCCTTATGAGACACTTTTCTCCAGGGAGAAAGTTCTGTGTTGCACTAAACATTTCTGGAAGCACATTCACTGCTGTTTTTTAAATGTGAGTGATAACAAACAGCATTACCTTAATGTATGGCAGAACAACAGCAGCAGGATTTTGGGAGGAAGCCATCCACACTGGAGTTACTGGAACTTCATTGTGTCTGGATGCAATAGGTGTAAAACTGAACACCTCCAAATTTCTTGCCACTTGTTTGATGTTTTATCATTCATGGACTGAGGTATCTCTCATGTAACCAGTCAGTGCATTTGCTCTTGTTGTGCATAACATTCAGATTAATAATAATAAGGGTTCCTTACACAATTTTGCAGAGAAATAATTGTTTTTACCTTTAGCTTCTAGGGTCAAGACCTATCTCTTTGGCATTAATATTTGCATACTGATCAGTTAAAATGCTAAAATTAACAGAAATTGGTATGCTCCCAGTTATCTGCTCCCTATGAAAGAGAGAAAAACAGTCTCACAATGTATTATTGGAATCACTAAGAATGAAACATTGCTATGAAGGAAAAGTCCACTCATCAGCATTTTTCCTGACCAGCTCCTCTTTGCAGATAGGCTAATGCTTTCAGAGTTCTTATTAAGCTTATTTATGTACTTCCATTTTCTCTGCATGAATTAGAAAACAGATAAAAAAAATCCTAATTTAAAGTATAATTTCTGATAAATTTTTGGCACTGCAAAGGTTGATCGTGAAAAAAAATTAAATATTGGAACTTCATTTCATACATATGATGTCTGCTGTGACAATGGAGTTTAACTGCAGGGCTCCTTTTCCTTCTGAAAATACTAATTGGATTTTCAATAGGATATTCATGAGTAAAAGATGGTGCTACACAGTGAGACTTTTTTTTTTCTTTAAGTAGTTCTGTTTAATGAAATGTATAAAAATCTTATATTGTTCTGTCAAAACAGAAGTAATGTGCTTACTCTGTTTCCTGCTGTGATCAACCAATCTGGTAATTTAAATCTAAATGTGCCATAATCTTGAACACCGGGAGGATTAGAAAAAATGATAAAGAAAACACCCACGTTTCCATTTAATAGATGGCCTTTTGAGCTCATTTCCAATTTAGTGCTGTCCTTCCTTGCTGAAAACAAAAACAAATTTCCTGAAAATAATATCAAAACAGCAAAAGTGCATCAATTAAGCCATAAGATTCAACAGGGCATCTTTTAATGGGCCATTAAGCCTGGGGTGTATTGTGAAATACCAAAGTAAAGGCAGATTACTTAAAGTGCCCACAGAATATATTAATGATTCATTAAAACATGCCATGTAAACAAATGGTCATATCATAACTAAGTGGCCTGATTATGCAATCATTTTTAGTGGTGTATTAAAGGAGGAGGTTTACAAAGAGCAAGTTAGAATTGGATCCAGCCTGTTAAAATGAAGACTAAAGTTATTTTTAAAACCTTAAATACATAATATCTACAATTTTGCAGGTAATATTCCACCATGATTGAGGGAGGGAAATGTGTTAAGCAAATGATTTTCCAAAGCAGTAAGTTGATTAAGTGCCTGGCAATGTTGCTGTAGTTCAATTTAGATTCTTCATTGGCAATCCTGAGGCTGGAGTCATCAGTGATCCTGAACTATCATTTGATTACCATTTCAGTTGTCTCATAAAACCTGGGTTTGTTGTTCTCTGGGATACTGGAAATATAAGAAGACCAGTGCTGTTGCCCCACTGGTAATTCATCTCTGTTATATAATGCCACAAAAAGCATTAAGTGAGCCCACCATAAATTGAGGGGATGTCTGGAAAAATAGAGTTCCAAAGAAGGTGTTTCTACCTTTTCAGTTCACATCAAGTGCAAGAGCAGCAGTCTGTAAGAAGCAAGTAACCCCTGTTTTGTAGAGGAGTCCAGCTTTGTTTTTCAAGGGATGGGTTTCATTTATCTTTTACAGGCATTATTCAAATGGTATAAAAACTGTCTCTGAGATGGGAAGGAAAATTTCTGCCCCCAGTTGGTGAATTGCCTCAGCTGCAAGTGTCTAAGACTAAACCTAAACTGCACTATGTGTAATTGAGTGAATGGTAGTTCTAATTAGTTGTTCTTATGAAAGGACTTATCATAAACTCTTCTATTTTATTTGGCTACATCAATTCACAGCAAATGGATTGCAATGAAATTTAACATTGCAGCAATTTCCTACATAACACCATCCCTTACATGCTTGGAATCAGCAGCATGTAATGGTTGTGATACCCATGCCTCCCAAAAAAAAAATTTTCACTCTGTAGTTGGTCCACCAACTTATACAAACCAAGACAGTAAAAAAAGAGAAGACAGAAAAAACACATTCAAAAAAATGTGGGCTGCATGTAATTTATTCTTGATGGCTTTTAGTATATGGTCTGAATATATGGTAAATAGTGCAGGTTCTTTCTTTTTGCCTCTAGTGAAGACTTTTTCCTTGCCTTTAGTGTGTGCTCTTAAGCCTGCCCTGAGCATCTCTCACAGACCAGGCTGGAAGGGGCTCTGAGCAGCATGGCCTGGTGGAAGGTGTCCCTGCCCATGGCAAGGGCTTGTAATGAGATGGTTTTACAAGTTCCTTCCAACACAAACCATTCTATGAGTTTGTGTTGGATTTAGATAAAGCCATTTAATGTGTGGTGCTTTCTGAGCTTGATTCATCTCCTCTAGAGAACAGAGAGATTTGTGAAGCTGTCATTTGTGAAAACAAACTGTAACTGATGGTGCTGGTGCCTCAGCTTCAGAAATACATTGGTGGTAAATATTGGTGCTAGTGAGATGGCCTTTTGCCTGCTCATCTCTGAAATGTAAGAACCCAAAGAAAAGGAGCTGTGTATATTCAGTTCCAGTTTCCTTTTACAGAGCTAGAGATTGACCAGTACATTTTTATTAAAACATAACTCCTTTCTCTGTTGGTATTTGCTTTCGTACAGGTGGTTTTCTTCCATATTTTTTTTCTGTTAGGAATGAGAAGTAATTGCTGAGAAGTTAATTCTGGCTTTTCCAGACAGTTCTTGCATTTCCTTCTGACCTTTTCATTTCCCCTGAAAACCTGCATTTACAGCCTTTCTCCTAAGTACTTTGCACCTCCGGAGTTCTCTACTAGTCTTTTTTTTTTTTTTTTTGTCCTGCATTTCTGCAGCTCCTTTCCTTTTAGAGACCTGTGTTCATTATGCTTTTGCCTTCCTCCTCTCACTGAATTCAGCAGCAAAACTGCCAGTAATTCCTCTCAGAGCCATGCTGACCCTGCCCTGCTCCCTGGGACACAGCTCTCTCTCTCTGCTTTTAAGGGCTGTGAGCTACTTGCAGATTTCCCTGCTCTGAGCAGCCTCTTCTTTGACCTTGTGCAACATGTTAAAGGTTGTGTATAGTATATAAAATAAAATCTCACCTGCAAAGTAAGCCAAGTCATTATTATCTAACCCTGGTGCTCTGCAGGGTCAGCAAGAGGCAGCTGTTACTGTCAGTGTGAGGATGATACTGGAGTGCTCTGTTACCTCTAGAAACCAGTGGAAAATAAACCCTTCAAGGCAGCAGCAGTGTTTCCCTTTTAGCACAGAGCAATATTTGTATACTGGGGAAAAGTGCAGCACCACAATGCTGGGTAAAAGCATTATCCAGCTTTTACAAACAACTTGTTTTGATGTGATCACCAAGTGCTGGGAGGAGCTGAATTGCAGTGTGGGTTTTCTGGGATAGAAAAGGGCTCTTGGCCAGGGCTTGAGTAACTGAGTGTTCCTCAATGACATTAACTCCCATAATGTTCTTTGCAAATTTAACTGATTGAAGTTTTGTACCCACCTTGCTTATTGGACTTACTGGTCTTTTAAAAGCTGTTTCCTCACTTCATCAGAAAACACTTGTGGTGGTGGAACATGAGGTTTTCTTCAGGAGAAGATGGAAGTCAGAGAGTAGCTCTAGGATCAATCCAGTTTTATGTTTTTGATAAGGTGGTGATAACTTTCAGATCCAAGTGTCTGCAAAGTTTTCTTATGGGTCTGAACTAGAAATGTCACCCAGCCTCTGTCTCTAATTCAGCATCTGCCTGCATTTCTCTTTTCTGAAACTGGTAAAATCCTGCTTCAGCCAGGTAATGGGCCAAAATAGACCAGCAGTGCCTTTTCCTTAACTTCTTTAAGAAGAATTAACTCATTCCTGTTCTTGTTCATCATTCTCTTTCCTCAGGGCATGTGGCCCTCCTCTCCTCTGAGTCCATGGCTGGATAGAGTTCACTCCTACCCTGCTCCAGCCCCTGTGTGTCACCAGGCATGAGCAGTGGCACATCTGAGCCTCTCAGGCATGTGGCAACTGCAGCAGGTTGCCAAATAAATCCCATTTTATACCTCCCACCACCACAAATGAATCCAATCCTATTTCTGCTTCTAGCATTCATAAAAATTCTTCTTCAAAAATGGTTTTTGGACAAGCCTTTAGC
Source organism: Peucedramus taeniatus (assembly GCA_013400575.1). Lineage (NCBI taxonomy): Eukaryota > Metazoa > Chordata > Aves > Passeriformes > Fringillidae > Peucedramus > Peucedramus taeniatus. The sequence goes on from WBNO01028063.1 coordinate 164,339, forward strand.
TCAAACTGGATTCAATGTGTAGGGTTTAAGATGGATGATGGTAGGTATATAGGAGACATTGGTAGGTACCATTTTGGCATCTCAAATATGAAGCTTTTTTGCCTCCATTGTTAGAAGTCTTGAGAAACTGTGGAAGTTTTAAGTTTGATTTTTTTTTTCCGCTCCTCTAGTTTCCTAAGCCAGATAAGCCAGAGAGGCTTTTTGAATCTTAGGCAGCTGCTGGTGTTAAAAGTACTTCTTAATTGCATATTTTTGAGAGGTTATAATGGCCCAGTGATTTCCTAGATTTGCAGGCCAGAAGACATTACTGTGATCATCTACTCTGACCTCCTTCAGAGATGTAGGAATCACAGGGTGAAATCCCATTAAATGGATTAAATAGTAAGTGTAAAATTAAAAAGATAATAAAATTTAATATTTCTTTTTGATGCAGGTCCAGGACTTAAGGTAGTGAGGTAGTGCAGTGCAATTGTACCTGATTTCCATGTCCCTGAGCTGCAGAAAAGAAACTTTTTCTCTCAGTTTAGCAAGTGTTGCCTTTTTCCTCCCCTGAGAATCTTAAGGAAATGTAATCTTGTTGGATGTTAGGCTATCCATGTGTCTGTAACAACTCTGGTGTATCATCCCTGTCATGCTTATAGCCTGAGGCCTCATGTATTTGTGACACATCACTTAGCAGAGATGATGGAGAGGATGTGTTTGACATGTTTAGGACCCAGGGGTAGATCTGGTACCTGTGTATTTTCTGCCAGCTTGTGTAGATCTGGACACACCCCAGAATCCCCCCCTGGAAACCTGGGCATTGTGTGTGTTACCAAAAGTGAGAACAGCCCTGCAGGCACCTTGTCACATGCCATAGGACAGATTCTTGAGCTCTTGACTCTTCTCAGATTCTGCTTGCTCTGGAAAGGATCAGGTGTGGCTGCTTTCCCCATTGTCTTTGTTTTCTACCAGTGCAGTGGGTTTTGCACAGCACCTGCTGGGCTGTTGTTAAGGTGGTTGTTTTAAAGAAAATAGCACCAGTCCTGTATTAAAATAATCACACCAACAAGGTAAAAGTAGCTCCCAGACTGACATAGTCTGGGTTCCAGTAAAGCTGGAGTCAATACCAAGGCAACTTAAAGTGTAGTATTTGCTTTTCCTGCCATTGATTATGCATTTCCTCCTGACTTAACATGGGTGATTTATAGTCAATAGTGTGAGGGTGTGTGTGATGATCCACTGTAATTCAGCAAGGAGTGTCTGCAGGAAAGACCTGACAATACTGGGGATTGTGTATTCCTCTGAAAGGAACTTGGAGAAATACAACTCCTGGTGTTGTTCTGTGAATTCAAACAAAGTCTAGAAACTTTTCCAGCTATTCCCAGAAGCACAGTCATTGGAGGCCACAATCCAAATGTAAATATTCTGTGCCCATTCTGGTGCATCCCATGTGAAATTTTACCCAGCACTGGCAGGCACAGATAACCCTGCCCACTGCTGGTAGTGGAGAAGGTGAGAGCTCTTGTGAAATCCTTCTTGTCAGTCAGAAAGATTGTTAGTCTTGTTCAGATTCTCTGCAGGGGAGAAAAAGTCTTTAGTGCACAGGAAATTTCCCTGGTGTGTAAAAGGCATGCTGTATCATTCATTACTCAAATGAAGGCCAGTTTGTGCTTGAAGGAGTGGTGAAACTAAAGCAAAATATATAAAAATTTATTTAACTTCCATACCTAGTCTAATGAAGACCAGAAATGTCTAGCTAAGAAACAGACTTTGGGTATTTCTAGTCTGGAAAACTTAATTTCTGTAGTGTAGGGGGTAAACAGAAAAGGAACAATGACTTTGGACAAATGGTTTGTCAGCACAGTGTCTTGGTAGGTAAGTAAAGGAGAATTTGGTTTTCTCTGGCTGGTGGAATTGGTGACCTGGTCTAGCAAATATCTGCACTGGTTTACTTCCAGAGGCCACATCTCAAGTTTTTGTGGACTTCATGAGTTGCTTGTAGTTGTCTAATGTAATAAATTTCCTTCAACATCACAAATATTGTGGAAATAGCTACCCAGAGATACAAAGTGTGCTGGAACTGCAAGAGGTGCTCACTTGAATAAATGTTTTGGATAATGCAAAAGGGGTTATGAATTAACAGGCTGGAAGAGTAAACAAGATTAGAGCTAAGTGCTTTCAGGGACTGTGTAAAAAAATAGTCAAAGGCTAATTGCAAAGTAGGGAGTGAGGCAAGCCCATAAATTAGAAGGGATGAGAATGGAAAATGGAGAGGTCAGGAGTAAGATGGCCAGGTAAGACAAGGAGTGAAGGGAATGAGAGGGGGAAAAAAAATTGTGGGTGTTTCTTTAGGTAGAAATATCACAAAAATACAGAGTAGTGTTTAAATTATGGGTACAGTGAAAAGCATCCCAGAAAGAATATAAAAGAATATAAAATGGCATATAGAACAAAAGAGTTAAAAGATTAGTTGGAGTTGGCAAGAGAGATGAAAGGTGAGAAATTGAAAACACCATCTGAAGAAGAAAATTCATATCTATTGTAATATTTAAGGAAGAATAGGGGAGAAAGTCAAAATGGAAGATACTTGTGAATGAGTGAAAAAGCAAGAGAAAATAGGGGAAAAAAGTCTATATTCTCCTGTAGAAATGAAAGAAAATGATCATGTGTTTTACAGGAGTTTGAGTCCATCAAGCAGGAAGGATAGTAAATTTCCTTTCACAGTCCTTGAACAGTTTGAAAAGGTTTGTGAAAGTCATTGTTCCTAAGATGCAAACTGTAAGGCAAAAGATTTTCCTCACAACCAACCAGAACATAATTTCTTATGCATCTGTTTTCCAGCCTTGAGCATAAATCACCACTACTGTCATTTTTGTAGCCTCCATTGTATTAGAAAAGTATAAGTCTCAAGACTTATAGCAAGTCTCAAGCAGCTGCAAAACAATAGAGACTCTGCATTTAAACACATATATTACATTGTACACTGCATTTTGTCTTGTAGCTAATTACCTTTCTGATAATAATTAGTTAGCAACACTGTTTTCTGGGGAAAGGAGATGAAAGCAAAGGAACAGGAAAACTCAAGATACTGAAGCTGTTTGCTTCCACTTATATGGAAAGTTTGGATTTTAGAATGCCCTGCAAGGTTTATAGGATTCAGTCTTTGTGATTTCAAAACCAAAGTGGCTTTTCCAAATGAAGGGCCATGGTCACCTACAGTTTCTCAATATATTTGAGATATCCTAGATTTGAAGAAGATAAAAATTCAACTCAAGCATTTGTATGTAATCAAAAAACTTCAGCCACAAAGTCTTCTGAAAAAACCCACTCATGTAGTGACTTGTTACAGAGATGAATGAGGATTGGCAAATGAATGAAATATGTCCTGAAAACTAGGGTAGGAAAAGCTAGCTCTTATGAACCTGCAGCAGCTAAAACAGAGATGTGTCCAAGGCTCTTGGGAAACTTGCACCTCTCTCCTGATGCCTTTGGGTTGCATCTCCAAGTATTGCATGTGACCTTGTCCTTGTGAGAGAAGTAGGGTTATTTTCAGGATTGTTTCTCCTGAGGTAGTATGGAACAGCTCTTCAGAGCTAACTCAGAAAAAAATGGTTCAGAAGTAGCAGAATTGTGATTCTCATCTCCAAATATCCAGTAATCCTACCTCTTACTCACCCTGCCTTTTGTTTTTTTTCACTTGTCTTCTACCATTCTCCCCTGTGCTCTGGAGCATTCAGCCTGAATCTGAACAAATGTGAAGAGTGATGTATGGACTGTAAATACAGTTTTCTCTGCTGACTTTGGGCCATTGGTAGTAAATGCATTATCTGGAGCAGCAAGCTTTATAGAGAACATTATGCAAGCACACAGGAACTGTTGTTGACTGTGCAAGTATCAAAGCCTATTGATTAGCTGCTACATTGCCTGTAATAAAACTATCATTATTAATTATGATAGAACAGTATATGTGTGTACAGGTAGCAAGCCACCTCTTTTATTTTTTTTCTCAATTTATTGCTGAGGCACAGTAGATTGTAAGTCACCTTTGCATTTTGAGAGAGGAAAAAAAGAACCTAACATTCCTGCATGATTTCAGACTAAAGGGGATGTTGCCTTATTGTCTTCCTAGTTTCTACTGCAAGAAATTGGTATTTGTGAGCTGTTCCACACAAAAATAAATGGTTTTATAACCTCTGTAATATAGGAGAGCAGTAATCTGTTTTTCAATATTAGGTCAAGTTGTGCTCATCTAATCTTGTGTGTTCCTTTCTTGCACTTTCTATGCTAGAAATTGTAAAAGGAAGCACTCTTATAAAAGATACATTTATTGAGTGAAGATTAGTTGTTTGTTGCTATTGACAGCACTAGGGATATGAAACATGTTCTTTAGAGCCATTGCTTAGAGCTACCCATTTCTTTATGGCTACAGGTATAAAATGCAAAATATATACCAAAATGTTCTATTTTATACAATAGGAAAAGGGTAATGTGTCTTTAATCTTGACCTTGTAGCAGTTATTCTGTGTGGTGAACTATTTATGGTTTCTGTTATAATAAACCTTTGAGCTTTAGCTGATTTTTCCTCTATATTGCTTAATTTAACTAAACACTGTATTGTAAATAAACCATCTACCATTAAAAGCTAAAATATTTCAGGGGTGAAAGGATTATTTCAAGGTGGATAAACTTTAGTACTCCTGTATAAGGTATGTATAAGCCTTTTTTGTTTGTATATCACATATACAAGAGAGCTTCCAAATTAATTCCCCTGTCCTGTATGTCCCCAAAGGAGTGCCAAAGGAGCTATTATTTTAGAAGGAGATTAAGCTATCTTTTAGACTTGGAGCTTTAGATTTAAGATCTTCTTACTTTAATCTTCTGTTTGTTTTTCTCTTCCCTTCCTCTTTCCCCTCTCAAAAGTGGTAATGCTGGAAGTACTCATTATTTCAAATGAACAAAATTTATTAAGATGTGTGAGAATATCAAGCAAGGGAGAAGCTGAAAACTTTTCTCCTTAATAAGGACATCGTGCAAAAGCACTGATATTGATACATATTCCTTAGGATTAATAATTTTCTTTTGCATTTGGGAAAGGCCTTTAGCTGGAATAAACCTGCAAAATTGATTTGCAATGAGAGTATAGTTGTTTTAGCTTGGACCAAAAAAATCTCTCTGTTGCATTGGTGTGATCTTCAGATCTTGTTGTGCTTCTTCCCACCCTCCACAGGTGCTTTGTGGTATTTTGGATTTAGATCATTCCATCTACTTTGGTTTGGAGAGATACACATTTCTATTCTTCAATATAATTTTTATTAAATTAATTGATAAATAGCATATGATTAGAGAATGGAGGTGGCTGAATTGTAGGTGCTTGAAGTTTAATTCTGTTTTATTTGTTCACTGTATTTTGGTCAAAGCAATAATTTTACAAATAAATACTTGATTGTATAATCTGATCCCTCCTTTTCACTTTTGATTGAGCAGTACAGCTTCTATGTATTTATTGCAAGCTTCTTGTTTCAACTGTGCATTACATGGTTTTTAAAAGTGAGCTCAATTGACGAGCTTAGGTAACCTAAGCCAGGCTTGGTGGTGTCTGGCAGGGACGCAGCAGAGAGCAGTGACTGGGGCTTGGGTCTCTGCTGCTGAGCCCTGCTCACACTGACACTTTGGGGGGTTATTTTCAGTGCAGGGAGCCAGACTGAGCCTTCCATCCTCTGGATATTTTCCTTCATCCTGTTCCTGGTTTGGATGTGGCTTTCTCTATATTGCATGCCTGATGAGAGTGATGGAGACCTAGAGCTCATGGAATAAGGGAAAAGAAGGTGAATACATGCTGTAATAGTCTATTGTGTTTTGGGGAGGAAGCTGTTTATCTTATTATTCTTTCATATATTAGTGCTGGAATAGAAAATCCCAATGCTGATACAGTTCCCTGTGCACCTGGCAGAGTAGCAAGGCATGTGCTGGAGAATGTGCTGCTTGTGATGCTGAGGGTGTCTCTGAGAATTAGAACTTATTTTTAAGGGAGAAGAAAGCCTTTTTTCCCCGTCTTAGGTAGATTGCCAGTCCCCAGTTTAATATCTGTTTTACATTCTTTCATCAGGTCTTATATTAGTAATTTTTCCTTAACGTAAACAATCAATCTTTTCCATCTCCATTTTATGAGAAGCTCTGCTCTGCTTCTCCCTCCAGAGTCTTCTTTAGGGGGTGGACATAAAACCATGAGGGGCAAACTGCAGGGTGTGAAGGAAAGATGTTCTGGGGAGTAACTGATTCTTCATTAGGGACAGAGGTCTTCTGTTCAAAGTGCACAGGGCAGAGTTATGTCTTTGCAGAGGATCCTTCTGTTAGGATTACTTATATGGGCAAAGGATTTTCAAAATTATTCCCTAATAGGAACATTTTCAACAGAGAAAATGGATTTGTCTGTATATTTGAGATATGTATACAATACCATTAGTGTATACACTGATGTATTCACTATAGTTATACACTAAAAATCTGGCTCTCTATTGCAAGGTCAAGAATTGGAGAACTGAGAAAATCTAAATTTGTAATTCTTTGTGCAACCTTAATTCTATGCATGCTGGATTTCTTCCCACACTTATCTTCCAGCACTGAGCTCTTATCTTACTCAAAGCCCAAAGTGTTTGGAAGAGAAGGTCGGATCATGGAATTTGAAAAACATGTCATAATCCTGAAAGGGCAGAATAAAGACTGTGTGGCAGCATAAATCTGCCATTTCTTAAGCTGAAGTGTGTGATTTGCAATCTGAATGTTTTAATGCAGTTTATTGGATGTCATTTCCTATTTATTTTGTTAAAGACAAAGAGAAGAACAAGTCTGTTTAGAGTAATTGCAGAAGCTGTTACATGGCACATCATCAGGGTCTGAGAGCCTTCCTCCAGCTCTGCCACATCAGCTCTGGCTGCAGGAGCAGCCTGCAGCAGCCAGGCCCCAAAACTGGGCAAGAAAAGCACCTTGTGCAAGTTGAGGTTTCTCATTTTTTGAGATGTTGTTTTTGTGAGATTTTGTTTCTCATTTTTTGGGATGTTTTCCTCCCTGTGGGGTGCTGGGAACGGGGGAGGCAGTGGTGAGGACATGCAGGGTGTTGGCACTTGGCTGCTGTCACCAAGGCTGGGAAGGATGCTCAGCTGGCACCTGCCTTGTCCCAAGAAAAGCAAATGCAAAATGGTGACCTCTGGAATTTTGACATCTCTTGAAGAAGGGAACAAGCTGGCTGTCCTAACGTTTTTCCTCACTGCATTTGCTTTTTATTCACATATGTTGAGAAAATATGAGAACTTGTGGAGAGGATATTGATTTGATTTTAGATGTTGAATTTTTCTTCCTCCTATAAAAAGGGTACATTGTCTCTGTTTCTTACATATAGTGACATTTCTTTGATGAAATTGAGAAAATACCTCCCCAGAATTCAGGATATTTATATTTACCTCTGTCCACAAACAAAATGCCACTTTTTGAACGATATATTATTCAGGTTCCTATCATGTCACTGATAATTGTTATTAATGGAATATGTGTTATTCTTCCTAGTAGACCTGCCAAGCCAAAGAATAAAAGTGTAAGGAAATAGAATTAATAATTCTGTTGCAATGCATCACACAGATATGGCAGTAATTGCAAGGTCAGATGGGTGTACATAGATAGATGTGAACTGGTTGTGTTGTAATGAAAGCACAGGCTTTTTACATATGTTTATGAATTATGTTTCTCATAAAGACACTAGACTGATTGTCTACAAAACCATCTTCTGAGCCAGAAATGATCAACACTCATGGTAATGAAATATTAAAGATAAATTTGTGAATCCATATTAGAAGTCAATTTCAAGCCCTTATAACTTGCTGCTCAGACACCCCTTATTCCAGAAATGAGATACATGAAAAATTCTGATAAAAGAATATTTCATCTGTTTTTCTGCTAACATATTTACCAATCTCTTTATAAGTTATGTGCCTTCTCTTAGGCCTAAATGAAAGAAAATAAAGCTTCAAATCACTGACAAAAGGTGAAGTTGAAAAATACATAGCGTGAGTTTTTCTGAGAGAATCAGTATATAGTTATATTTTGGTGTTATAAGAGACACAGGAATTAGATTTGTTGGTTTCCTAGCAACTAAGAGTCTCAGAATTTTAAAGCTGCAGATCAAACTTCTATCACCTGCTTAGAAGTACAGATGGACGTGTATTAATAAAAACAATTTCTGAAATAATTTCAACATAAGCCACTGAAGTATGTTTTAGTAGTCTAAAAATAAGATCTGGCCTTCTAGATCAATATCAATCCTAATCACAGGCTGGCAATAACTAATATCTTTCTCATGATATTTAAGATATTTATAAAATTCTATTAACTATGTGCTTTGAGCCTCTTCAGGGGAAAAATAAGACCAGCTGTTGAGAGAAAGGAAGATGGAACCCCAGAAAAAATAATACTTCCTTTTTTTTTTTGGTTTTAGTCCTTTCTTGTGCTAGTACTTTTTCATGCTCTGAAATTCAGACTCTAGTTTGGCTTTTTTAGCTAAAATACTTTGCAGCATTGGCACATACAACTTCTGTATCGTAGCTTCCTAATCAGTGTGTTTCACTGCTTAAATGCAGAATATTCTCCAGGATGAAAGGATGGCCTCTGGCCACACATCCTGTCAGTGACAGGTCTGAAAGCCTGGGCACTCATGCTCAGGTGCCCTTGCAGTGCAGCTCCTGCCAGCTGCAGTGTCCCTGGGCATGGAGCAGGGAGGTTTCCTTGCTGCATGGAGTGCTCTGCACAGCATTCCCTAATTCACACCCAGCTCAGAGGAATCTCTTGATTCCAAGGTTGTAAATATAAGCTTAATGGTGGGTAACATATTCATGAGTTGAATTCTGGGTTGAATAAGGGTGGGTGCTTCTGCTTGATGCCTTACTCTAGCAGTTTGAAATACAAACTGCATTATTCTCAAATGGGAAGTAGCAAACAATAGGCTGAAAAAAAATTCAGGAAATGATAATGAAATAAAAATGGAATAGAATCACAGAGTGGTTTGGGTTAGAAGGGACTTTAAAGATCATCTTGTTACAAGCCCCTGCCATGGACAGGGACACCTCCCACTGTCCCAGGCTGCTCCAAGCCCCATCCAGCCTGGCCTTGGGCACTTCCTGGGATCAAGGGGCAGCCACAGCTGCTCTGGGCACCCTGTGCCAGGGCCTGCCCACCCTCACAGGGAAGTGAAAAATGACTGGAAGCTGTGACATTTACAAATGAAGGACAAACAAAATTCGATAAATATTGTTTTGGACATAAATAAGTAATTTTAAAATGCATTTGTGTGCTGAAAAAATAGTCACATAAGATACATTCTGTTACTCACAGTTTCCCTGGACTGGCATTTAGCAGCAGTCAAAGGGCCTGGACATTGTGTGTGAACAGCAGTCATAGTAAGAGGTAAATAACTAGTGCTAACATTGTTTTAGGATCACTGTTGAGGCATATTAGTAGTTGGCTTAAGCTTGCAATATACTATGGTCTGGGGCAAATTGCTCCATAGTTATTGCAGATTTATTGTCTTATTTCTGGAAGGAGATGTAGTATGTGGAACATGGGACATAAAATCTAATCTGTCTGAAATAGCTTTCTGTTCTTGGTGGTGCAGCTCATACTCCCTTTTATGGGTGTTGCTTTTATATTGTGTCTTTTCATCTGAATCTGAATTTTTTTTCCAGCTTCCTCAAAGCCACTTTCCCTACATTGAGAATACATCTATTTTTTTCTTTTTTCACAGTTGTGTATAACTCTTGGGCTGTGAGGAAGGAGTTAGGAGCAGGAAGGAGATAAGGCAGGCAGGATGTTCCTTGCCTCCTAAGTTAAAATTACAGTTTAATGCATTTGGACTGTCACGATACCTTTCCTACTCTTTAAAGTGTCTTCTGGTTTTATAAAACAAGGTTTTATAAACACGATGACTTGATTTCTTTTTGCAGATTATCTGTATGATTTGAATCTCAGCAATCTCCAAATGTGGTAGGATCCAAGGAAGCACAAACATCCCTTGTCCTCAGCTCAGTTGCTGGCATTAGTGGTGAAGTGGAGTCCTGGAACATGGGAAGTTCTGCATTATTTCAGCATATTGTGCTTAGATAGACACTCTGCTAACACTCTGTCCCTTGGGCTTTCCTGGCCCTTCCTCCTGTCCCAGCAGAGGCTCTCAGGGCTGTGCCATCAGCCTTGGCCTCAGTGCAGCTTCCCTCCTCCCTGCAGCTCTTTGCAAAGTGGGAGCAGGAAAGGGCCAGGCTCAGCTGCTGCAGTCAGCTCCCTTTGGTTTGGACCATGCTCCAGTAAGCTGATAGCTCCTCTCACTTGTCAGTACAACATTGATCCACTTTATGCTCAGCTCCTGGGTTCAGTAGTTTCCTTCTGTTCTTTTTTTTTTTTCCTTTTTTCTTTTTTTTTAATTTTGGGTAATGTGCAACAAGAGAAGCTGTCACAGAAAACAACAAAAAGAATGGCAAGGTCCACCTCTTAAATTTCTGTACTACTTGCAGAATGAACAGTGTTAAATAAAGGTTGTTTTCACTAAGAAAACATGGACACTTTGTGGCAAGAGTATAGCTTGTATTTATTAATTTATTTCTGCCCATGCATAAATACAGCTGAGATTTTTCTTGACTTCCAGTCTATCTGAAAAACTGTAATTTTGCCCAGACAGTAAAGTTTTTCCATGCAGAAGCTATTGCTGTGTTGCCCTTGAAACTTTTAACAAACTGGGTGCCAGGAAGTTGGCCTAAGAATGCAACACTCCCTACACAGTAATGTGAACTATTAAGCAAATGGCACAGAGTAATGTTCTTTCACTGAGCAAAAATGCTCTCATTTAGGTAAAATTTCAGCCTGCTGTTGGCTGTTACAAGCCAGAATGGCAAAGAGAAATAAAATGTAAAAGCAATATGAGTTTGAATCAAATTATGATAAGAGTCAGATGGTGCCATTACACAGATATCCCCACAGGCAGGCATTAGGAAAATTTGCCATAATGGTATGCTGAAATATCATTCTCTGGTGGGAAGGCCACTGAGATTCTAAAATCAACATTTAACTCTTTCAAAAACCTCAGACAAAAGCTGGACACTTGAGCAGAGAGGAACCCCACTGATAGCAGTGCTTGTGCTCTGCTGGGTTGGAGCTATGAAGCAAACTGGACAATTTTCTGCAGTGAATATTTGCTTTGGAACTGATGGGGTTGTGCCTGGACATGACATGTGCAGTGTGACTGTGCAAGTGACCAAGAGAATCCTGGGTGACAGAACAGAGCCCTTCCCAAAGGGAAGTGAACCATTTCTGCTGCTGATGCCAACAATCCCACCCAAAGCAGTCAGATTTCTTTTGTGAGCATCTTGAGAAGTGAGAAGTTTGCAGTCTGAACCATAAAGATAAGTACAGCTTTGTACTGCAGGAAAATGTAGAGTTAAATGAGTGTGACTAATTAAAATGTTTTGAAGTAGGACATGTTTTCTCTGGGCTTTTTGCTTGAGTTTGATGTCGGGTTTAAGTGAAAGAATTTAGGCACACAAGCATTCTACATCTGTGTGTTCTACTCAGAGAAGGAATGTTTGGTTGAATTAGATGAGTTTTTGGAATGCGTGAAATTCTACAGATTTCCACAAGGGAAAATTTATCCTGTGCTGTCCTACAGACATTTGCATGGCACTTTGCAGGCAGGACAAGGGCTTGAGGAAGCAATGAATTCTGAAGCACTGGTCATCAGGCAAATATTTGAGAGGTTTGACTTCTGAGCTGCAGAGCTGCTCCGTGAGCCATCGGCTGCCTTTGTGCCTCTGTTTCTGCATTTGCCATCTGCCTTCTCCAAACACAGCATAACCTCCCTGGGGCAAATACCATTTTTTGCTTCTGTTTGCAATGTCTTGCACAATGAGACACCATTCCAGGCTACATTAGTAATGTGAACAATATTTGAAAAGAGGCATGGGTTTGTGAGTGACTGTCCAGAATTTATTAGAGACTAGAGTGTTTTATGCTTCACACTATTTCTTTCCTTCAGGCTAGGGTGGTTCACAGACTGACTGAGAATGGTGTACCCGGACTCACCTTGTGAGGATTTTGTTTCCCTGCCTTTATTTGCTTGTTCCCTTTTCTTTTTTCTATTTTTTTATTTTTTTAACAGGCTAAATGGTCTTTCCCAATTCTGTGTTGCTTGAATAGCCACCTCACCTAGTACATGCACAAAAGAGTCCATTATGTTTTTATTTATTAACAAGATATGTCCAAGCATTTCAGAATAATTGGGATGAAAAGTGTTACAGCTGGGCCTGACACTATTAGTTCTTCTCAGCCTCTCTCAGGCTCCTTGGGGTCATCCTCCTTCCTGCATGACATGAGTATCCTAGCTTTTCGACATGACAAAATGTTCTTAACTGTAATTATGAAAAGAAATATTAGGAAGGGCTGAATTACTCACTACAACTGACTAGGCTAGAAAGGATATGAAAGAGTTACACAGGAGTGGCATTCTGCTTTCTCTCCATGAAGAGGGCAATATCTCCCTGTTCCACTGCAGACCTTTCACTTGTCTGATTCCCATGGGTTTAATGCCTGTATTTTGGTTTGAAGCATCCCATCAAGTGTGCCAGGTTCTCTCTGCTTCTGCCAGAGGAGAGAGAGGATTTCCACTAATCTCCAGCATCTGATGTGGTAAAAGGACTCAGAGGATTTGCCTGTTTCCCACGCTCCAAACAAGTCCTTTTGGAAATGCTTCTTTTCTGTTGACCTTCAGAAGTATGGCTTTCAAGAGCCATGTGAGGGAATTTGAAAGTGCCTAGTGGGGTTAGATTCCCACGAACAGCATGAAGTGCAGATGCCCTTATCTGTGTGGGTGACTTAGAAAATCCTGTATTAGGAGCCAAAGTCACCTTGAAAGCTGAGAATCAAATTCTATCTTTAATCTCTGTGTGTTTTGACATTCTGTTTGAGCTGTGTAACTATTACACCTATGTCACTTCTGCATGTGTTCTCTAGAATTTGTGAGAAGTAGTTAAGGAAAAACATGTATTTCAGGGTGAAAGTTGTAGAAAAGCACCTGACTGAGGCAGACTGCTCTATGGCATAACAGGGGGTCTAGAGGAAAGTATCCAAGGAGAAATTTTTTTGTGTCTCTGTACACCTTAATTCATATCTTTCTCTACCTTGAAGATACAGATAGATGTGTGACCAACCCTCTATCTAACCAAGCCTGTGTTCCCTCTTGGCTAGAATAATTCATGCTAACTGCACAAAAAATATGCTTGTTAGGTGGGCTAATAGCAACAGAATGATAAAGACCTACTTTGAAATGCAGCCTCCATTAATAAAGGTCTGGGCATTCAGTGATGTCATGCTAAATGCCTTTCTTTTTTATGGAATGTTTATTCTGAAACACAAGGAAAGTAATTTCTTATTGTATTTTTTCCAGAGTATCTGTCAAATTATGTTGAGTATTTGCAGAGCAATAACTCAGGATTGACTGGTGGAAATCTTATAATCCAGGAACGTGACCCAGCACAATATCATCCTAATTTCCTCTGTGAGGATTAATTCTGCTGTTTTCTTCCTCCATGACAGTGAATTGAGCATGTAGCAGACTGTGCATAGTGAATGCATCCTGATCCCCTGTAATCTTTGCAAACACTTCAAGTGACCTTTTTGTTGAATGTCCTTTAAAAGCTTCTAGGATATTATCAAAAATAGCCAAAGAAATTACTGACAGAGTAAGCAGGACTCCATTTCTTCTCCAGCTTTGCTGTACAGCTCACATCTTTGCTGTGGAAAGGCTTGTCTTCTTCACTGACTGAGCTTGGTTTTGCTTTCTTTGGATTAATCAACTGTTTATTTTAAACTGAACTCAAGCAGAATGAATGCTAAGCTGACGGAAAAATTCCTGGATGTGTAGGGAAGCAGGGTTTCTTCTCTCTTGCATGCTGGAGTGCCTGTGTACCAGTACAGCTCAGTGGGAACCACTGTGGGATAGTGATTCACCTGCACACCTTGTGCTGCAGACAGAGGCAGACCAGGTACACCCAGAGAAGACTGTGACAGAGGCCAGTGGCAAACTGAATCCCTGACTAATGTAATGCTACAAACATGAGCCACTCTACTGCTTCTCCTGCCTGTCTCACTGCTCCTCCAGGAGGCACTGTTTCCAACTTGAGAACTTCGTTAGTCTTTCCACTTGTGAAAATGGACTTTAGTTTTGCCTGACTAGACAAAATTTTTGTTTTTGGTAAGGCAGGCCATTTACCAGAGTTCCCCAGGTGCTTGCTGCATGTCAAACATGTTGGGTCACTCTGGTGTACACGTGAAGCCCCCCCAGCACCTGTGTGTGCAACAAGAGCGCTTGTGTTGAGAAAATACTTGATCAAGTTCTTAAACACCTGTGATTCTGCCTAATAAAGTCTGTGTAGCACACAGCTTTTATACTAAAGTTAATGATGCTTTAAGGCAGCGTGTTAGGTGCGTGCTTTGGCTGGAACAGCTGCCATCAATTTCCTGTGTGCTGTTGGTTTGTGTGTTTGACAATCCATCCATTTGTTTTCCTGGTCTCATCCATCATTTGCTCACGGTGCTTTCCAACAGTTGTTGTCTTGCTACCAGCCTCTAATTTCACCTCCTTAAATTCATCAACGGGTTGTATTTATCTTGATTGACAATTCATCACAATTACTCCTACAATGGAGAATGAGTTTTAAAAAAAGTAAGTCCCTTTCATGTGCTTTAGCTTGTATGGAATGTATCATCCCTGTTGGAAAGGAAACCTAGAGAAAATGGGGCTTTGTCACTGGTCTTATATTTCAGTCCTCCCCGAAATCTTTAACAAAACACTGTTTAATACTTATGACCTTGGCATGAGCTCAGTTTGCTCAGCTGGGGCCATTTTCTTGCCTGCTGGCTTCTGCTTTACTTATACTTGCACAAATCAAGAGCTCATCTAGACAATCTCTCAAGCTTTTATCACCATGACAGCTGAATACCACTGTCCTTGATCTTGACTAAACCTCTACTTGCAATACATAGAGTTTGAGATGCTATATGGAAAAATTACAGAATGTAACTCTGTGTTGTCTGCAGATAACAGATGGGACAGGGGCTGAGTGAGCAGCCCATTTTGCCCACCAGTTCTGTTCTGTTTAGCACACAGATCTGCAAGAAATTTGTCTGTCTGGGTTTTTTTTACAATTCATTTTTCATGTGGCTTTCCCAAGGGTTTTTAGAGCACAACTGAGCCTTTTGGTGGCTGTCACAGTTTGAACATCTCTATGCTGGTTACTACTGGTGTTTGCTGAAGACATTTCTCAGTGAGCAAATGAGTGTTGTGCTGTAGAAGCAAAGAGTTATGAGATCTGAAAGAGAGGATATGGAAGGGTTTCTAGATCTGTCCCCTCTGTCTTACCCTGGCAGATCTGAAAGACCTGCTGAGCTCAGTGTGGCTGCTCCACCCCTCCTTGGCCCATGAATGCTCTCTCCCTGTACTCTCTGCCTGGCTGTGGCTCTGGTTGCAGCTTCTACCACCAGTGGCTCTGGACCCTGACCCACACACCCAATCCCACTCAGGCTTCTCGAGGCCAGAAGCAGTTTTACTTCTCCTCCAAAATATTTCTCCTCATTCATTTCCAATGTCTGGAGTGACTATAATTCAACTGTGGACAACCCCCATCCCAACAAATTCCCATCACTTGTGGGAAAGTCATTTACTCCCACTGAGTAAATTTACTCCCAAGAGGTAAAGTTTCTTTGCATTAAAGTGCTACTGAGAAGCAGAGACTCATTGCAGTGAAGCCATGGTCACCAGAAAATCACAGCTCCAAATTGTTTGCACCTAAGCAAAAAAGCCTTGATAACCTTGCTATATCTCTTAGATGGGTAAGGAATTAGAAGCATAAGGGGCCAAAAGGACTTACCAAAATCTCTAAGTATCCTGTGCTGGAAGAAATTATTCTCTGAGATTATCCAGATTTATTTCCTATCTTACCAGAACAGTTTCCTCCCATTTGCTTTTCATAAACAGTTTTTATAGTACAGATTTTGCTTTGGTTTTCTTGATGAAATTATTGCAGTGCTTGAGATACCTGCTGGTCTGGTTCTTGTCTGGGCAAGCAGGATAACCAGCTGGGGATTTTTCAAAGAGTTTCAAATGAGTTTTGTCTCTGTCAATAGTAAAAAGTGATTATATATAGGATTAAAATACACAGAAGGGTGAAATACACAGAAAGCCCTGTGATTATACAATGACTAGTATTATGTAAATATGCAGAGCACTTCTCTGAAATGGTGGTTTAAAAAGGTGATTTTAGTGTCCGATTGAATGTCTGGCCTTTGTCCTAAGCAAATCCAAGGAACTTGCAAGGAGATTTCTCTGACTTTGGCTTTTCTTTCCTTTCTGTCTTGTTTCTTTTTTCTTCAGTTCACTTTGTGAGAGAAAGGAGGACACATCTTTCACATTTTTCTTGGTCACTTCAAATCCCATCAATACCCTTCTGCCAAGCAGGGGTTTGAGGTGGTCCAGAACAATTTTCTATTCATCTTCCTTTCCTGTCCAAGCTGTTATCGACCTTCTTTCAATTCTTCCCTTTGATGATAGTTAACCTTGTCCCTTGCATGTTTCTCTGTCTGATTTCTGGCTTTTTAATAGGCACTTAGTTCTACAGTTTCTCAAGTGCGAGTTTGGTGCTTCAGTTCATTGGTGCAGCTTTCATCTCCTTTCTGATTGCAGACTGTAATAACTTCCCATTTTGAAAGCAGAAACATTCTCTGATTTTACTGTGCCAAGCTTCTGTGCTCTACAGTTCTTACAGACAGTCCCAGTTCTTCGTTGATAGAAGTATTTTCCTTTTCCCTCAGGTCTCCTTCTTTCCCAGTACTCTCTCTTGTAGTGGGGCTCTTTCTCTCATCCTGAAATAGAGATGAAGTTTTATTAGATTACTTTAAGTTGCTACTAAAGCTTCTTCCAAAAGAGAAAGGGTAACAAAAGCCTGCTTATCTGAATCGGGATTCCCAAAGTTTCCTTAATATTTAGCATCATCTCTTACCCACAACCAACTAATTTTAAGCAGTGCAGGGCTGGTGAGTTACACCCAGTTCCAACTTTGACCAGACATTTCCTTTGAGCTAAGCAAAGGCAAGCCAGAAGTGTGATAAGTTTGTGTCTTTTGGAGATGGTTGGATAAAATGGGCCGTTTTTCTACAGATCAGGGAGGAAGCTGCTTGCCATGATCTGCCAGGGAGCTGCTGAGGGAGCAGAGCCTGCCAAGGAGAGAGGTGCACCTGGGTACCTGCTGCTGCTGCATCTGCAAAGTCACATCTCTTAA
Source organism: Peucedramus taeniatus (assembly GCA_013400575.1). Lineage (NCBI taxonomy): Eukaryota > Metazoa > Chordata > Aves > Passeriformes > Fringillidae > Peucedramus > Peucedramus taeniatus. The sequence continues at coordinate 181,678 of WBNO01028063.1, forward strand.
ATGGCTTCCAAGGGTTTCCAAATTTTCTTCTATTTTACTTAGCAGCAAACCTATCTCTAGACTTATCTCCCTGCCTTATTTCTGCTTGAGCATTGACTTCTGAAATGAAGTTATTTTTTTTTTTTCTACATGTCATTGCACGATGCAGTGGCAACTTTTCTTTTGGTTCCAGCGCTTCCCATAAAGCTCAGGAGTGCAAAGAAAGAGCTTCAGGCTAAGGCGGAATTGCTACCATTTTGTTTTGCTTAATCTATCGATCTGGATCCGTTAATGAAGACTAACACAGCGGGCCTCCTGCAGAGGTACTTCTTTAGTGACTTTCAAAATACAAAAGGCTCATTATCATGCAAAGTGAAAATCACTCTTTTATGCAGGGTAGAGTGTATTGCTCTTTGTGTGCCACAGAGACCCACCAGTCCTACAGCAATTTGCACTCATCAGGGAAAAATCTTGTGTCTGCTGTGATGATGCGCTCAGAAGTTAAAAGTTTCTTGCAGGTCACTTTTAACCACCTTGCCTATTTATCTGGCAGTAGGATAATAGCAGATTGATGTTTTATAGGCAAGAGTCAGGGTGAAAAGAGCAGTCCAAACACCTGGTTATGAATATTTTTGCACATTTCATTTCTTATCTTTTTATTTCCACCTGCTACACTTTGATGGTTATAAAAGAAGTCGACACTTGTAAAGATGCTCCTTGAAGCACTTTATTCTTGTTTTCTGAAAAAACCTTTGTAAGCAAGATATGCCAGAAAGGCAGGGTGGGCTCCCAGTGTAACTAAGGCTCTTTTCCATTTATAGGTAAGTGGTTGTTTTTATCTCTCCCGTTTGTAAGAGGGGGCTTCATCCCGAAAAAACAGGTCACCTGCTCCATTGCTAAGTGTTCTTTTTAAAAATAGCATCTATATAGAAAGTTTCATTGAATGGGTACCATAGCATCACCTGAGATTCCTATACCTCCAGTCCTCAGGGGAGAACAGGGATTTTAATAATGCAGATGTTTTATGAAAACTTAATGAGGCTGTCTGTCAAGAGTAAGGAAATATGTTTGTTTACTCACTGAAACAATTTTTCACAAATCAACTCACAAAGGTGCTTTGCTGTCCCTTTATATCAGTTTATTTTCCAAGAATGTATTCCAGATAGGCAGAACTGAGGGATCTGTGCAGGGAAGCTTCTTCCAAGTTCCTATAAAATGTGCCATGCTTATAAGTGTTTTGAGATTAAAGTAAGATGGAGCAGAAGCAGATGCACTTTTAAAAACTGCATAACTAAAGAAAATCAACTTCATAACTGATTGAAGTTCTACTTTCCCCATGCTGTCTTTTACTAAACTTCTCCCTTTGCTAAAAGCTTGAACCCCCATGACCTGATTTATAAATATATCCCTCCCTCAGCCAGTACTTATGTCAAGCCAGATTTTCCTACAGTTCCCAGGTTTTTGGCACACAGGTATTTGGATTTTCAGAGGGACCTGTTGGTATGACAGCTTTAAATCCAGTTGAAACATGCCAGAAGAGAATGTAAACTCTTTGGGTCAAACTTTCAGAAATAAGTCTATTTGATTGGCTCCCAAAATATTGTAAATGGGTTTTAATGTGGGAATTGACTGAAGCAGAAGGCAAGTGTCTTGTCACACAATGGGTCTTGTCACTCTTTGTAATCAATTTCCTGGAGGGAAAATTGTTTGTAGTGTTTCATCAGCTGAATTTTGCCAAGTGAAATATTTTTTAATGCTTAAAGTGAAATCCTTCACTTTTCCAGTGGACAAAGGTCTGAATAAGCCAGCCCAAGTGCTAGTTACTAGATTGCTAGCTGTGGAATGTGGCTCTGTGCTGACTAAATGGATCAGGGCACAGTTATCATTTGAAAATACAGCCCCAAGTAATGAGACATTGCTCCAGGTTACAGGATGCACTTATTCTTCAGCAGCTTTGAAGATTTTCCAGAATCCCCAGAGGACCAATGTCACTCTGACCTAATTTACATTGTCAACATAGCTTTTTTCCCAAGGAGTATGATTGCCAAGGAATACAGATGGCAAAGCCATGACAGAAGTCTAAATATTTTTCCAAATGTACATAAATTCCACACGGCTTGTCTGTGGAGGGAGCATTCCCAATAAATCTCTCAAGTATAACTAATTACTGTCACACTGTCTTCTTTGGGGATAGGAAACTGACTCTAAAAAGAAGGGAGCTTTCTTTTGTTCATTCATTCAAGAGAGATTGTTGAGATCTGAAACATGTGGACCTTGTGGCTGGTAACAGATCTTAGCTGAGAAGTGCTGAATGAGTTTGAGGATGGCATCTGTGTGGAGACTCAGCGTGCAGGGCAAGCACAGAGTGAACATCGCCCTGCGGGAGAGACCCGGGCCCTCCTTTGCAGGGGATTTGTACAACACTTCTCTTAGTTTAGAAACACAATTCAGGGAGCAGGTGTCCCACGAGGATGGTGAGATACTGAGGAATGCTTGCAGTCTCAGGCAGCTGTTGTCTCAGTTATTTGTTAGGCACAGGAGCCTAATCCCATCAGATACGTTTGGAATAGCGCACATCTACCAAGGTAAAAAAGCTCCTTCCTTCAAGAGTCCAGATTTAGCTCCAGTCACTTCTGTGGTGTGTTTCTCTAAAATGAAGTTGGTCTAGAGCCTTTAAAAGAAAACCCAAAAGCACTAATAATGCTCCAATACAAGGAGGAGTTTGTCTGAAATGCTTGGCTTTCACAGGAGGTACCTGCAGATTTTTTTTTTATCTCAGCAAATCGCACCATGCACATTTGGAATGCAGAAAATGTAACAACTCTCTCATCATCTTACTTTTAAGGAATTAATAAATACCACCATTTAGTACTTTCTATTTTGTGCCATCAACGTTTAAAATTCAGCAGATTGAATTTCACAGCAGGTTTGGTGTAAGCCTTTAATCTTAATAACGATCCCTTGATCTACCATGGTCTGTCCAACTTGGAGGTTGTTAGAGGTCCCTTCTGGGAACTTTCCAGCTGTTTCTGTTTAGTTCATGTATATTTATTTACATGACTTTTTAACCCCATTTGGTAACAGAAAAATAGGGTAGGATTTAGCTGCAACTACTGTTGATCATTTTCCAGAGAACTAAGTACAGCAAGGGAAAAGCAACATATGGCACCATTTTCTTTACTGATCACTTATTATGTACTGTTGTGACCTCATCAGTGCCTTTGGCTGTACTGCTATAGGTTAAAGAAAAAGGCTGGAGTATTTTTCCTCTTAAGCTTTCAGACAAAAGCAAATGTGACCTGAAGATAATTTGTGCACACATCACACCACACTGAAAAGAGCGTAATTTCTGTCTGGGAAAATGAAATAGACTTTTTAGTATTGTGTTTATCATTAGATTTTAAAATCTTATTTTTGTTAAGTTGGAACTCATCTTCCTGCATTGCTGTTACATTTGTGCTGAGAGCTCACATTTTCATCATGACAACCCCCTCTGAATTCAGCTAACAGCTTTTTAGTTTAATATTAATATTTTGCCTCTAACGCTATACCAGGATCCTGTGTAATTTCTAAATATTATAAAACTTGTTCTGCTACTCTTTTATCAGAATAGTTCTGCTATTCTTGCAGAACTACTTGCAAAAAAAGCCCACAAAACCTTTGCAAAATTGCTTTGTCAAATTGCAGTTGGAGTGGTCATGTTGTTCAGCAGAGGATGGCTCAATGTGAACTTGAATGAATAATTCTAAAAATGCATGAATTAAAAATAATAAATTCTAATAATTTTCACCAAAAAAAAAAAAAAGGAAATATGGGGAAATTCAAGGAGGAAGCTGCAGAGGACATGAGGCAAATGCTCCTCTCAGTTATGCCAGAGTGGCTTTGTTGTCTCCCCAGTCCATCAGTGCCACTCTGTTGAGCTGCTGGTGGTAATTTGTCCCATGAAGATTAATGACCTGGGGAGAACAGAAGAAATTAGTTGGGTTTGATTTTTCAGACTAATTCAACTTATTCCTGTGCAGAATTTTGAAAGCACTGGACCACCACTTCAAAATGCTGTATCATGGACATTGGAGGTAATTAGTGACTGTGTGTATGAAATTTTTAAAATGCTCTGATCTGATAAACACATTAATTTCTGTGCTATTGATCACAAAAGCATTATGTAGTCAAGAGGTCAGGGCCTTGCTATGTGATCACATCCTGAGTTGTTCCAGGAAAAACCTGTTAGTTGTAAAGCAACATTAACTCTGGTGGAAAGAACAAAATATGGAATTTAGCTCCTTATGTTTTATGGCCTCGAGAGGGCATGGCCTGTTCAGCCATGAGCTTTGGCTGTCACCTTCCCATATGGAGTTACAATGCAATTTCTAATTGAATTATTAAGAATCAGCTACTTTTCATGTAAAGAGTGTGTTACATACCTGATCCCTACACTATTTTTGTTTACTGACATGTAAGAAGTGATTTATATACTGACACTCTTACTCTCATTTGGTAAGAAAGTTTTCTTTCTTTTCTTTTTTTTTTTTTTCTGGTGTGTGCTGAAAATTAAACAGATCCTCTGCTGTTGGCATAAAATGAATCAGTAAAAAACCCCAAAGAATACCTATGAAATCTGCACGGAGAAAAAGATTCATAATTTTTCGATGTGCAGCTTGATATTCTGTGAGCTGCTGACCTTTCTTGCATTATTAAAGATGCCTTGACTAATATTGCATAGTGTCTCTGGCAGATTTTGATGGTAATGTGCTCTGGAGAGTCTTCCATAGGCAAAAATTGCTAGCAGGACTAGAACAGGAGAGCTTCAAAAGCCTGAATTTGAAATATGTCACTCGAACTATATATTCTGTGTACTCAGGTGCAAGCAGGGGGAATAATTTAATTGAGGAGTAAGAAAAAAATCTTGTAAAAAAACTGCCAGAGTGTGTAGAGGGCTATGGAAATAACACTGAGGAAAAAAATGGTACTTTGCTAATTACCTCTACTGCAGTGGTGTTAGCCACACATTCAATATCCTTACAAAAATAATCAAAACTGGATAAAATGAAAAAATTCAATTCTTATTCTTGTGCCTGAGGATATGGTATTGCATCCTAGAATATAAAATTACATGAGTACACAGAACAAAGATAATGGTATTAAAGTCCAAACTGAAAATGAGATTTTGAGGTTTGTATTTAATTGTATTCAAATATTTAACGATGTTTTCCTGATATCTCTGAGTGAAATACATAATTTGAAATTTCTTTTCCTGATAAGTGAAATAGAAGAAGGTGAATTCCTGCAAAAATCTATGTTGCAGATACAGTCCAGAACCTACTTTTGGGGACTGGATCTAGAGATGTGGAATGCCAGGAAAGCTCTGAGATTTGACCTTGATGCCCTTTGTCCTAAAAAGCCCTTTCACAGAGCGAGCCATCCTAGCGCAGTTGCAGAGCTGCTGTCGAGCTATTTCCAATCTGGCAGAAGAGGCTGATGCCAAAACAAACGTGGTGAAACAGAGCAGGATAAACACGGGGAGCAGCTCCCTCTGATGTGTGCAAAGAGCTTTAAAAGCCTGACTGCAGCTGCAGGCTGGAGAATCTGGTGTCCAGGTAAAGGACCTGGTAAAGAATGACCTCTGTAGGCACTGGAAGAGCAGCAGAAGAGGCTGCTCGGGTTGGACTTAAAAACTCACCAGGAGCCCTGCAGGAAGGGGTGTAGCACAGGGAATAAAGCTGGGAATAAAAGGCTCTGCAGGTGAGCAGTTTAACAGGGCATTAATTGGGCAGAGGGGGAGCATCCCTGGGAGATGCAGAGGGAGCAGGTCAGGGAGGTTGGTGCTGGAGGAATGTGTGGATGCCACTGCCCAGCTCTGTGGCAAAGTGGTTGAACTTTATGGCTCTCTCACACAAATGTGGTTGCCAATTTATTGAGCAATTGATGTAATTTTACAGATGAAAACGTGACTGTGGGTAGATAAGTGGTCTGTTCATATTCCACCCCAAATCATGCAAATGAGCGACAAACCTTGGAAACACACTTTATCAATTTGAGTCTTGCATAATTATTAATAAATTTGCCTAACTGTGGGAGAGTGATGAATCTATTTTATAGCATGTTTACAAAACATTTTAGCCTGTTTTTCTGAGGTTATTGCATTGCCAAGGTGCTGTTTGGGGAATGCAAGGCACTACAGCATGAGGGACATTATAATCCCTTATTTATACCCTTGCAGATCCTGCCATAAGTGTCTGTGTTGTTTGAGGCAATAGCCCTGGCTAACTTAGCAGGTGCACTCACCATATGTCAGAGCCCTGTAACTGATCACAGACATATGTGCAAAAATTAGCAATAAAGCAATGTGAAGGCTGTAGTGGCTATAGTGTAGATTTAATCCTCTGCTGTGCTGGGCTTATTGTCTCTGCTGTGCCAAAGCATCTAAACGTGTGTTTAGCTTCGAGCCTGTCATCAGTTCTAAAAAAGTCAATGCAAAACTCAAGCCTTAAATACTCTGGACAGTAAACATTAAACACTGAGAAGGAAAAAAATATATTGACAACAGGATTTTTCTCCCAATGCATTGAGCCACTTTGTTTGGCTTACATGCAGTTCTTTAGGTGCTGCCTCTGTTCTTTACATCACACAGAGGCATTGAGGCATTTGCCCTCATTGTGCTGAACAAAGAATAAAGAAGAATCCCTGCTCTGAATTGTTTAAGTCTAAAAAGAATGAAACTAGTAGCTTACCTGACTTATAATTCTGCTGGTTGAACTGGGTGCAAGAAGCACACCTGGGCCTTGCATCCTCATTCTCCCTTCTTTTTTTGGGGACATTTTGAAATTTCCCATCATGTCTTCTGCCATGGGAGCAGGGGACCACAGCCTCCTTTTGCTCTTCTTTCCCCATTTCCATACTGCAGTTCTCATCTTTCTGCATACATTTAATTTCTTCAACTGCTCCCAGGGTGAAAAAGATGAGGTGGAACTCTTGTGCCAAGCAGTCCTGTGATGTGAAGGGCACTAATAACTTCCTTTTGTTGTGGTTCCACGTGTAAAGGTGTCTGCAGGGACACAGATGGCTTTTGGTTTTCTATTTCATTTGTTTGTTTCCCTCCATTTTCTGTAAAATCTAATTGATTCTTCTCTGCCATGCTTACTGCAATCCCAGAAATATGGACCTTCATCAAGTGCCAGGTGTAAAGTTTCTACATTATGTTTTAGAAAAATGCAGTAGAAGAGAGCATGAGACCTCACAAGTTTTGCAGTGCTAATGGACCAGTTATGTGACTGGTGACAAGGATGTGGATCATTTATTTTGTTCCTTCACTTAATCTACTTCCAGACCTCTCCTGAAACGTATAAGGTAAAAGGAAAAAATCTAAGTGAAGGCAGTTTTTATTGTTCCTTAGCAAGGACTGTAAATCTTGCTGAGTTTCTAGGTGAGACTGCTGTGATATACACCTGTGTAGAAGTTTAAATTGAGTTTGATGAGAAAAGGCCTGATTTTACTCTCTTGCTAGCAGAAGACAATCTATGCAAGGCAATGTAAACCTATTCACTTAAATGAGTTTGTGTTGAAACCAGAATTCATAATTGAACCAATTAAGAGTCTTTTTAAACAAACCAACCAAAAAAGACCTTGCAGATAGAGTCTGATATTAGCAATATTAATCTGAATGAATCTGAACCAGTGAAAATGACAAGCATAAAGAAGCAGTGGGAACGAAAGCCACATTTCTCACTATTTTAGTAAGCAGATATTTTGGAGGAGTGTGTAACTGAGCTGGAAAGTCTCCTTGTGAAAGAACTGCAGCAGGTGCTGAGTGTTCCTGTCAATGGCAAGGATGGTGTTTGCTGGAGGCAGCTCTTACTTGTTTGATAATTTTTCAGACCATATGACAAGCCCTGCACAGTGCATTGTTAAAAGCCTACACAATTAGAGATGCTAAAATGCTTTGGTCAGATCTTTGTCCTCATAATTAAACATGCATGATGGAAATCAATGTGTAATGATAATGAATAAAAGCCAATAGAAGGACTGCTATTAGGGCTTTTTAATTTGCTGTTTGTTTTTGTGTCTGTTATGGGATTTCCTTTTAAGGAGAACAATATCTTATTATTTAAGCCATTTTACTAGATTGCACTTGCTATAAATGATAAAATTACAAATGATAAAAACAGTATTATGTAGTCAGATGATTGATTAATTTATTAGTTCAAAGATAGATTTATACTTCTGTTTTCAATTTAATGGGAATCTAGAGGAGATGTTTTCTCAGCAGGTTACCAATTCTTAATTACCAGCTTCTTGGTTTCTGATGATTTGAAAATCTTGAAATCAAAATATTTTTAAAAGTGTTCTCACTGCTTCTACCTCTGCTCTGCACCAGCCCATGTTAAGATGCTTATTTGAAACTCAGTTTTGTGCTGTTTTATTGGAACTTTCAGGTGTGTAGGGAAAGTAACTAAAGCAGATTAAATTATACAATTGTGTGTTTTGATGCAGAGAAATGAGTACAAAGAATTTAGCATCATTGACTTTTGCTGTAAGTTTTTGCTAATGAAATTTTATCTGAGCAATGACCATTATTAAGCTAATAGTGTATGTGATATTCCAGCTGTGGACTGCAGTTGACTGGGTTATGATCTTTCTTATCTTCTATCACATAAGAAAAGACCTACTTAGTAGGGTTTTTTAATGTTCAAAGACTACAATTAAAAAAAAACCAAAACAAATGGAACAGAATATGAAATGCCTCTATTGATAACACATTTTGTGAATGGGACTAGTCTGTGCTCATTTCAGAACCATTTCTTAGGTGTTACTGACTTTGTAGACCAGGGAAATGGTAACATAGTTTTGTAAAATGGCCATCAGTCAGATGCTGAAGGTGAAAGAGTAAAATTGCAGCTCCTCCTCCTCCTCTATAATTTGCAAGCTGGTACATGTGAAACATCAGAATATAACTCTTCTGTCTTGTGACATTGATTTTGAGTGTGAGGTGCAAACAATGTATCAATCAGCTCTGGTCAAGAGCAGTAAAAAAGCCTTTCAAGGACAGAATTTTCCTTTTTCTGAGGTCAGCTGTGCTAGATGCAGAACTGAGCACTAGAAATGGTGAATTCTGGAGTTCTCATTTGCTGTTCATTTTTGGATGTCCAGGGACCAACACTTATTAGACAAGCACACTGAATGGAGTTAGGCAAGTTCCAAGAAACTACCTTCTCTTTCATTGGAGTTTTGAATAGATTCATTATTTAGGGCACTGTGTACAGTCAGCTATGTTGATTTCTGTGGCCATTTCCTAACTTTACTTCCTGGAGATGTGACCTGATGTAATCATAGTGAAAAAAATAATTACATGTGCACCCATGAAGTTATATATATTTTCAAAATGCTGTAATCTCCAGATAGTGACCTGCTATTGAAATTTTCTTTGAACAGAGTATTTGAAGGAAGGCAGGTTTATTTGGGCAGGGGTGAGGAGGATGGGAACCTGTGGGGTACAGGTAGGAGGGTTCAGAAGTAAAACACAGTGAAAGCCAAAAGAGGTGTCTGGCCCTGTGATCAGCTGTGAACTCCTGGGGCTCTGAACTGCTCTTGGCTGGTTTTTTATGGTTCAGTGGCTTGAAACACCCATTCTTCAAAGTGAGCACATTTCAGGGAATCCAGGAGTCCCAAACTATCTTGGAGCCAAGAGAGTTTAATCACTTCTAAAAAACTGGGATTCAGAAAGCCAGAGAGGCTGAACTGAAAATGTTGTGACTCTCCTTGTTTCTGTGTCTGGTACACATGAAAAGTGTTTGTGACAACTCTGAGACTGAAAAACAAAAATTTCAGTCAGCTGCCCCTGGTATCAGGATAAATTTTGGAAACATAGTGTTTCTGAAGCAAGAGAATTTCTATTAAAGGTTCCTTGTAGAAGGAAAAATGCCAATTTACCCTGAGTATGAGCTAAACAAATTCTACAATGTCAATATTTCAGGCCAATTGAAAGTCTAAGATTTGACCAGATTGAATTTACTTTTTTTTTTTTTTTTGGGCTTTGATCTTTTGCCCACAATGGAAGCTGCTTTTCAGGGCAATATGAGACCATGCCAAGTACTGTGTTATGTGAAGCAGCAACACTTTGTGAGTGTGTGCCACTTCCCTGCGTGTGTCATCTAGAAATTGCCTGTCTGGAAAACACCAGATGCAATAAGGAATAGGATGACTTGAGTAAAGTAAACCAAGAGTAGGTGACCTCTCTGAATTGTATTGCATGCATTTCCACATGATGAGTTTATGGAAATCCAGGAAGTGGCAGCAGCTATGGGAGAGAGGAAGAAGTATGGGAAGGGGGAGAGAGGGAAACTTCCTGGGCTTTAACAGAGAAAAGTAGAAGCAAAGAAAAAAAAAAAGGCAAAATGGTATAGATCATCTGTGGGATAAGAAAGGCAATAAAGTGTAAAAAATTGCACAAGGCAGGGACTTTTCTGAGATTTTGGACAGTTCTTACAGCCATGGGTGTTGTGGATGTCCCAACCCTGGCAGAATTCAAAGTCAGACTGGAAAAAGCCTTGAGGAGCCTGGGGAGATGGGAGGTGTCCCTGCCCATGGTGGGAGGGTTGGGACTAGATGATCTGTAAGGTCCATTCCAACCCCCTTTCTATGATTCCATGAATCATGTAAATCTCCTGTGATGATTTTGCACTGCTAAAATATTTGGTGATGACAAGCCTGGAAGGCAGAATGGAGGGAACTCATGCCAAAAGCAAAGTAATGCAGCCTTAGTTCTGCACTGTGAACTGACTGGGTTGCATTGGCACAAGGTGAAGGAGATTGTGTCAGAGACAGCCTGTGCTGACCCTGGGATTCCTGAGCCACCCCACGGAGACAGGGGGGTCAGACCTGGCAAATGTGGGAGCTTTTCCTGTGTCATTTGTGGCAACAGCCCCCAAATGGGGGCAGCCCAGGAGAGCAGTGGTGCAAAGAGGTGTCCTGGGCTGCAGCTGCTCAAGGGCTGTTCCAGCAGCACAGGAGGGGGGCCAGCACTGCCCTCACCTGCCAGAGGTCAGGTCACACCTGAGGAGTTCTGTCGAGCTCTGTCCTGAGCTAGGGACATGTTGTGGTACATGAAAAGTCAAAGTTCTATAAACCAGTTAAAAACCATAGCCAGCTTTGTTTCTGCACAGACACACCAGCTCTTATCTGCATGGCATGCTTCTGCCTTCCCATGGGCATGGAGAGCTTTTAAAATGAGAAATGCAAAAATAAGATACATGACAAATACTAGAGGCTACTGACTGCTACGAACTTTGCCTGAGGGAGATTTCCACAGGGCTTGCCAGGAGAGGTCTGCCTCCAGCTGCTCGGATTTTCAAAATTTAAGTCTTGCCTGCAATGAGCTACAAAGCATCTGAGGTAAATGCAGCAGTGGGACAGCACTCCCAGGGATGGATATATTGATGTGGGTGCATCTGGGCTGTCATTCTGTAATGGTTTCTGCTTCAACATGAGATCTTGTTTGTGTGCACCTTTGAAGTGCTGCTTTTGTGCCTTGCATGCAGCTTTAGCAGCAAACTGCCTGCCCTCCAGACCAGACTGTGGCCAGGTCAGTGACAGCCATGGAAGGACATCAGAATGCTTGGGGTAATTCCTGTCCCTCTACCTCTTCCATTACCACTGCTTCCAGGCATCCTGTGTCCTGGATGCACTCCTACTTAATGAGAAATACATAGCATAGTAGAAAGTCACAAATCTTGGAAATTGTGTTCCAGTATTGGAGCTTTATTGAGCCATTCTGGTGTCCCATCTTTCTACTGACCCTTTTCCATGGTGAAAATCCTTTTCAAGGAAAGAGACAAAAGAGAGGTTTGACTGTGCTTGATTAAGAGAGGTGCTTTGGAGAATGTCACTGTGCATTGCACTAAAACTGTGGGTGTTCTGATGTTTTAATTATTGTTTTAAGCATATTTCTTCATGCCTCCAACCAGCTTGGCTCTTTGGGAAATATCTGGGCCTCTTGCTCTGCAATACTTTATAGGCAGCTCCATCAAAAGAGAGATCTTGGAGTGATCTGCTCACTGTGGTCATCCCACAGAGGCCAGGGCTGATGAGTTAGATCTGGTCTCTGTGTGTCATTGCAAAATGTGACTCAGGACACTGAGATAGCCCTAGAGTTCACCTGATTATTTTTTTTCCCCCTGATCTACAGAGAGTTTTCTTTCTTGTTTAGGCCCAGACTATTATGTCAGAGGACTGAAAAGGAAAATAAGCAGGGGTAAAATTGTCCTTTTAGACTGCTAACTGAAAGTGAGGAAGTGCTGGAAATTTATCCTTAAGAGACTGGTGCAAATATCAGTTTATATGAAATTGTGTTAGTGTTCTGTAATATTAAACCTACAGAATGGATCCTTCTGGAAATACACATTTCTTGTATTTGTATTTCTTTCTGGTTTCTAGCTAGAAGAGAGTCTATTAAGCATGTGTGATAACGAATGAAAAGATTTGTTCTCCAAAACTGTGAGCAGAGCAACTGTATGCTCACCCTCTGAGAAGTGTAGTCAGAGTTTTATCTGCTAAGTGATTTGTATTAATGTCACATTCAACCCTGTCAGCAAATGACATGAGCCCATCCCCTTATTTTTTTGTACAGCCAGGAATAGAGGGGTAGAGAATGGTCTTCACACAAACAAGAAGATAAAGAGATTGCCATGGCGAGAAAATGCTGCAGGAGCTGGAATAGCTGTGTCATTGAAGCCAGCATTGATCTAACCCTTTTTATTTTTTTTTCTAAAGGACTAACTGAAAGTGAGTTGCAAAAGAAAATCAATTCTGAGAATCATTAGGGTTGGAAGGAACCTCTCTGGGGTCGCATAGTCCATCACTCCTATGATTGTTCCTAAACCAACTCTAACAACTGGGTATCTACTTGTATTTTTATGATGGCTCTACATTTTTCTTTGGCTGGTTGCAACAATAATGTTAAAACAAACATTCTTTAAAAAAGAAACATTGCAAAGCAAGCCCTTGGGTGCATTTTAGCTGACAGATAATCTTCAAGGCTCATTTACTTTAAAAAAGTTACAGTACTCAGATGTCAATGTGTATTCATCTTTGTGGGTGGCAAGAAAATTAGAAACATTAGAAACAGCCTCTTTGTTTTTGTGAGTGGGTCTTTCCTAGGCTCTCTGAACAAACTCCGAGTTTTAAATAAATGTCTAAATCTCCAGTGCTCTTGAAAGAATTAAAAAGCAGTTTATGGTTCTTGTCAAGGACAGGGAAACCTTTGAGTCAGAGCTGCAGGCTCATAGAACAAAATTTCACTAATGTGGATGGGACAGGAAGGTGTCACCAGTCTTGTTTTGTGTGAGATCCAGTTGAAATCTTGTAGAAGATGCCAGTTAATTTTTGTAGCATAATGTCACTCTGATCTCCTGGGCTGCTTGGTGTCTTCTGCTGTGTGTTCCAGCAGCTTTTCTCACCTGAACTGTGTTTTGTTTTGTGTTGGGACAGGTAGTTGGCAAATCACACTAGCATTTTAGTACCTCTGTAGTGTGGAATGGGAAGGTGCTTTCTTTGAAAACTTGGATAAAGGAAATCCACTAGTTGAGCTTTTGTCTTACTCATTTTGTGTGCTTTCCTTCAGATGCCATGCAGACATCTGTACCCAGGTTTGTGGGTTTAGTGCATGACAGATAAGAATCACAGAATCCTAGAATGGATTGGGTTGAAAGGCACCTTAGGGACCATCCAGTTCCACTCCTCCTGCCATGGGCAGGAAAGCCACCCACTGGGTCAGATTGTTCATCCAACCTGGCCTTGAAGGCTTCCAGGGACTGGCATCCACAGCTTCTGGGCAACTTGATCAATTCCCTCACTACCTAACAGCAGGAATAACAACCATCACCAGCTATTCAGTTCTCTAATAAGGGCTTATTTGGCTACCTCTGTCCATTGGCATAGGTTGGGGCAATCTTCCCATCTTGGAATTCACCATTTTGGAGCAGTGAAAGAGTGAACCCAGAGAGGACTTTGGGGGTTATGCTGTGAGCACTCTCATAGCACTTCAGATTCATCCCTTTATTTCTCACCAGATGCTTCCAGAGATAGAACATAAAATAATTCAGTAATAACCTAATGCTTTGCCCTAATCTGGCATCTCACACTTTCATGATTTAGAAAAGAGGCAGTTAAATTATAATATCAAGCAAACTCCTGCATAACGCTTTACTTTAGTTGCATAATTTTGCAACAGCAATTACCTCAGCTACAAATTTAATTTAAAAACTCTTTGAAAGCACAGTCTCTCTTATCACAAAATATACTTGAAATCAATGAGGAATGATTTCATTCCAGGTCTGAAGATACTATTTAATAGCCAGGAAAGAAACCTGCACACAGACACACGTTCTTACTTGATAATAAATTCTGCTGTGGCAATTACGAATTTTGACGTCCATGAATTCATTTACTCGTGGCAAAACATGAACTATAAACAATATTTGCTGACTTAGTGCAGTTGCATTCTTGCACCTAGCTAGAAAATAGACAGGAACTCTTGAAAATGATCCTAATCATGATGCTATTAAGTAAGATGCAGAGAACATACTCTGATAAACATCACAGTGACTGCCTACCATTATCTTATATTTTCCTTCAAGATTCATGGTATCTTAGCAACCATATAGGCCTGATAACCTCTAATGGCTCTAAAAATGATGCACTTGGAATCTATCACTTAAGGCCTGATGCTCAAGTAATGACACTCTTTTCTTTGATGGCAGATCTCAAGTCAAATAAATACACAGGGAATTGGAGCTGCTTTCTTTGTCTGGATATTCATAATTTGCATGGTTACTCAGAATGAGCAAGGAGAGGGCTCTGTAATCCAGGCTTAATCAGTATAGATTTTTGGATAGACATTCATACCTTAATTAACTATATGGATTCAAAAGAATGTCAAAAGAGCAGTGGGTTATTGACTGTCAAAGAGTGGTGTTTGTGCATTACCTGGGGGCATGAAAAGGGCATTCTCTTATTAGACTGAGGGAAAATGTACAGATTTGGCAACAATGCCTGAATATGTGGGTGTTGCTGTGCAGCTTTGTCTGCTTGGTCATCACTGATGGGTCCTGGGACACTCTGAAGCTGTGGAACAGTGGGAGATAATGTCTTGATGTGTTAGTGTCTCTGTGTCATCAAGAGAACAGGCTAGAAATGAACAGTGGGAGGCAAGGTGGCTCTGTTAATGTGATTCAAATTTCTGCCAGTAGCCACCTGTTCTTAAAATTGGGGAATTTGGTAGGATTTGTTCCTATCCCCTTCTGGATTTTTTGTATTTGTAGAGTTAGGCACTATTGCATTAATTAAATTAGAGGTAAAGCATGAAGTCTTTCTGCTTTGGACTTCAGGCAGGGGATGGATCCCTGTTCCAGGGTGTGTGACAAGGGCTCAGAGGTGAGGACGAGGCGTGGGGCTGCCTAAGTGTGTGGAGCCACTGCAGCCAGCTCTGTGGGCTTGTCACAGCACAGAAGTTAGCACAAGAGGACTCCAGAAGCCAGGTAGCAGGAAACTATCCCTGTCCTGTCTGGAAAGAAAACTGGTGAGGGTTTGAGCACTGGATATATGTTTGCAAAGAGTGAGATTCCCTGCCTGTGGTATATCTAAGACCAAGAGTTCACTAGAGATGTTTTTTCTGGACATAATGTGGCCCACTATACTCAGAGGAGAGGAGGATTCACTGATGGTGGGAGTGCTGCTGAGCTGGATCTGGATTGCCACTTTCAGGAGGAAAGGGAGCTGGAGACACACACAAAGTAAGTCACAGGCTATCAGTGCTGTGCCAGCACTGCCAGGGAACCCCAGAACCCTCTGTCAAAGACAAACACCTTGGGACATTACATCTAAAATCCCCAGGTCTGAGGAACAGAAGCTATTGGTTTTGGAGTAGTTTTCTGTTACCATGATGAATATTATCTAAATAAAAACTGCAGAATCAGAGGTATTGTCAAGCTTCAGAACAGGGAGCTGAATGTCAATGACACTTACTGCCTGTGCTGGTATAATTCCATCAGATGCTGAGCAGACAGCATTTACATTTAAAAATACAAGTAATCAATGTATGTTAATGTATGCCCTTCATGCATTCTGCATTGAAGCATTTTAGCAGACACTTTAAAGAGCCTTGCTCTTGCAGGTGAAAAACCTTTCAGAAACATACCAACAACAGCAACAAAGCAACAACAAAAGCGTTCTCAGGTTTGGGAAAGCGACAAAACAAAAACAAATCAATGTTTCAAAATATTTTCTGTGCCAGGTCCTGTCCTCTGCATAGCACTAATGCCAAGTCTGTATGGTGAAAACCACTTTAACTTTGCACTTTAAAATTCTTTAGCCTCTTTTTGTGAGGTGTATGTCAACTCTGTAGGTATAGAAAAAGGCACAGAGGAGGCACACAGTGCAGCAGCTGCCCAACACACAGAGAGTCCCTAAGGAAGGTGTGCCTGTGGTTGTCTTTAAGCCTTGCAAATGTTACCACTTTGCAAATATGATTATCAAAATGCTGATGAAGAATTCACTACCATAATTGCAAATTGAAGAGACACCTGCCACGATCCTGTTAGTAAAATCTGACATATGCCTGTGTTACTTTCAGGTATGTGGGCAAACAATTACATTAGAGCAGGAGGAGGCAGGGTGTGAATTTGTGAGAACTCAGAGCAGCTGTTTGTGTGCAGGTTTCTACCTCATTGTGAGTGCAAAGCAAAAGGAGAGCACTAAAAGCATTGCTCTAGGAAAGATACATCACTGATATAACCCTAGGGTGGGCTGGGGTAACAGCTTGCACCTGGAGATGGCAGGGAGGTCCTCTCATCTGTTCATGTCATAGCTTAGCATCTCTGTGAGCCATAATTCTGTAAGAATTATTAAAGTCAAAGTTCTGTCAATGTATGATATCAAACAAATTGCTGCAGGCTTTTTTTGAGTTCATTGTTGTCTCCAAATGATTGCCTGCATCTCAGTTGGTTTCATCCCTTCCAGAGCTTATCAGCACATTCATAATTGATAGTTCCCCATTCTGCCTTGCGTAGAAACACACAGGCCCTCTCAGGAAAGGTATCACTGGGAACTCGAACCTAAGCCCAAAACTCCCTTTATTACAAATCATGGCAAGTAGGATCTGTGGCTGCTGGTCCCAGTTAACAGTGGTTGGCTGTCCCCTGGCCAGTGGCAGTAACTCCTTTACATCCCAGTCCCTGTGATGCCTTAAGTTTGAGCTTTCATGTTTTCCAGATTCTGTACTGCATTAGGATATAACTCTGAACTTCATATAAAGTGTTGGCAAGTTCTATTCACAGTTCAGACAAAAACAATCCTTTTCCAGCCTGAGAACCAAGGGCACCATTGCAGCTTCAGGCCCAAAAAGTATAAACAATGGAGAATTGAGGAGAGCAAACTGGGAAGATGGGACTGCACAACCTGAATCTGTAACTGGACAATTGACCCCAATATGTAAATGGATCAAAACTTATAAAAATGTGAAAAGTTGTGGCTCAGAGTCCATCTTGGGTGGAGCCATGGCCAAGCTCTTGTACTGCCCAAGGTGTGTCCTGTGAAGGCCTTTTAATAAATACCTACTTTATTCCTTTAACATTGTCTAGCCTCTGCTCCAGGCAGCCTCACAAGGCATTGCCTGTGAAAAAGAGCTGAATGATATTAGTTTGGGTTTTTATTTTTTTTTAAGTTTTCCAAAAGATTGAGTTTTTTTACACTAGATGAAAAATTTCCCCCACAGTTTGATCAGCTCCAATAGAGTCTTAAAAGCCTTGTAAAAGGATGCTGAGGCTTGTTTACAAAATCCCACAAAAATGCTTTAAGTGGGCCCGGGACAGACTGACTTCACCCTTCATGATGAGAATTTCAGAGTTTATACATTTTGGAGAGACATACCACCATTTTATTCTCAGCAGCTCTGCTGACAAAAACACCTTTGCTGAGCAGTTATGTATTGACAGCCAGAAAATGTTTCAGATTTTACGTGAAAGAAACCTAACTTCTCACATGAGTCCTCACATGAGGAATATTTGAGCTATCATGCAATTATGATATAAAGTTTGGAGACTGTGTTACAGGATGCCTTAAAAAAAAAAACCAAACCAGAAACCAGCTGCACTGTCAAAAATTCATCAGCAGTTCCTTCTGTGTAACATACTTTTCAAGAGACAAGTGAAAAACTGTCAAAACCAAATGAGGACTCCTTAGTTACAAAGCTATTCAAGATCCAGTTTATTGTTTCTTATACATTTCCCTTCCTGTAAACCACTCTTCTCATGTTTTCTTCCAGTAAATGAGATGTGCATAATTCAGTCTTATTAGAGAATTGATCCCTTTCAGGAAAAAAAAAAATCTTCTGAATGTTAGGGGAGGAAAAACCCAATTGTACTAATTTCATAATACTTTGTCTAACATTGCCAGCTTTCCCTCTGCCTGCAGGATGTGCTGAGATAAACTGATAGGAACACAGATCACAGCAGATTTCTAATAATGTTCTTAATGGAATGCATCCACATGTACATTTTTCTGTCCTCTAGGTGTAAATCCCTTATTTAGAAGCTCCACATCCCAAATTTTTCATTTCTAACTAAATAATTTTGGGTATTTTCCCCTCTTTCTTGCACTCGTATATATTTGGAATAGTTTTCGCCAAGCAAATAGTATTATGTTGGAAAATGAGTATGTTGACAAGAGGAGAAATAGTGCAGTCATTGAGTTTTATGATGTTATATTTTAAAATGACACATTAGTATGCTATGGGTTGACTGAAATGCAGATTAGAAACTCAACAGAAATATTTTTTTTATAAATACTGAAGTATTTCTGCCACAAATCTTCTGATGGAATAAGTGGACGAAGCTTTCCTGATTTCAACAGCCCCTTAAGGTTCTGACCTGAGATTTTTACTTCTAATGACTTTTGTCATTTTTGTGACTCTGGGTGACTTCCTGTTGCATGTATTCCTTGCAGACTGAAGATTTTGCTGGAAGTGTAATCCAGCAGGGATTGATATTGGGCCTGATACTATTTGTTGCCATCACAAGTAATCTGGAATATGGGATAGAGTGTATTCTGAATTTGCTGATGATGCCAAACTGAGTGGGGAAGCTGATGTTTGGAAGGCAGAGTCAGCTGCAGGAGGATCTGGACTGGGTGGGAAGGTGGACTGACAAGGAGCAGGGGAGGTTCAAGGAGCACAAGCCTGAGCTGCAGACAGGGGTAAAGAATTCTCTCAGCCTCCTCCTGCTTGCTGCTGCTCCTTGCATTCTGCTGGAGCTCTCTCAGGAAGGGCACTTCTCTGACTGCAGCAGGTGCTGCAAGCTCAGGATCAGTCATGTGAGCTTTGCCTGAGGGGGATCAGTGGTGGTGGAGCGTCTAATGAAAAAAAGAACAGAAATGATAACAACAGAACTGAGGGAAATTAAGTTTTCCGCAAAACATATATTTTATTTGAGTGATATATTTGTTTTTATTCTGACTTTTTTTAGTTGAAGTCACAGCAATAGGTACAAGGGATTGCTGGGAAACCATACTAATTAAAACTGGCCTTTTTTTTTTAAATGGAATTCAGAGAGCAAGCTGTCCTTGATGATTAAAATAGTGAATAATGACACAAATTAGTTTGAGACCCATTAGTGAGTCTCTTCAAGGACATTGTATTGTCTAAGTTTTTTTTTTTTTTTGCAGCTGGCTGTTTGTTTGGCTTCTTTTTTCTTCAGCTTTGAAAATTACATTGCCTGGATATTTCATCCTTAGCAAAAAAATTAGGATTGACCACTGCAGGTGATAAGTTACCTGGCAATTGCCAACAATTTGTCTTTTCCCTTATTTTACCAGAAATAAGTTAATATCATCTAGAAACTTTCTGCCTGATTGTGTGCATTTCTGTAACAATTAATTTCTTTATGAGCAGAAAGAAGAATTATAATAAAAAATTTTTGGAATGGGATTATTTCTTTTATCTTCTTGCTAGAAGTGTTTTACTCAATCACAAGCACAGTTTGAAATTTTCCTTTCACTCCAGCCCATTGCTACAGCTTGCAAGCCCACCTGTTTTTTCATTGCAAGATTTTGCAAGAATGCTGAAATGATCTGGGCTAAAAAGAAAAGAGAAATCAAAACCTAACCCATCGAAAATTCCAAGAATTTTGATTTTAATTTTGTGTTATTCTTATGGCATTTGCTGATGTGCGAGTCTCGTACCACTTTGGGATGCTAACTTTTATTGATACTTGCCATTAATATACACTTGACTAAATATATGGTTAAGCTCTAAATTTTTTTCTGACTTGTCTTTCATTTCTTTCCTCCCTGGGAAAGATAGCAGTAATAACAAACTTACCAAACTTCATGTTCAGCTTTGATATTTTATTGTGGATGTAATTTGCCAAAATATCACCTGCATTCTTCAGCAAAGCAACTGAGACATGGCCAGAACTGATGGGAAGAAGTGTTTTTGCAGCCATCTGAAATAAGTATCTAATTGTCTGGATTGAATCAGTGCCAGATAGGGATCTAGCAAAACAGCTGAATCCAAATTTCACAGTTGAGTTGCTTCTTTGATTACACACCATAGGTAGAGTCAGTTACACGCCCCTTGCTTTACCATTGGCTTATTCAGGAATTCCTGCTGAAAATATGTGGCAGTGTTTTTATTTTGACATTTGGATGAAATTCATTGAGGAGCCCAGAAACTTCTGGAAAGATTGCTTTTTTCATTATTTGGAAAGTTTTCTATTGCTTTTTCTAGCCTAGCACAAACAATGCATGCATCAGGTATGCTACAGTTATAATGCTGGGGAAATCTTATCTCACTCATGAGGTTTTGTTTCTGATAATTCCTCTTTGCATCTCTATTCACACCCATCTCTCACTCATTAAAACAAATGGGGGAAAATTTGGGAGCATCTTACAGAAGTTTCCTCTTGATATACTGATACATACTGCCCTGAGATGAGATTCAGTGAGAACATGAAACCAGAAATTACTGTAAATAAGAACAGAAAATAAATGGCCTAATTGAATCTGTTTCCTCATGGTGGTGAGTCTCTTCCCAGAAAAGTTCCTTTTGCTTGCCTTAGTGGAACGAGATGGTTGGAGACAGCAATTAACAGGAGCTGATAAATGAAATGGTGTCTACCACTTGGGAGAGAACATTTCCTGAGTAATGATCCCTTCCTCCAGGGAGCTTTGCAGAATGGTCTCTCATGGTGGATTTGAAATATGCCTGGAGATGATCTTCACTTGGCTCGTGGCCACAGGGAACATCCTGGGTGGGTGAAGCTGGCATTGGTGCTCTTGGCTCTCCTGCTGAAAGGGGACACCTGCTAATTAACTCTTTTTAATTTGTGTGGGTTTGTTGAGTACAGGGAGAACACTTAACTGGCTGAAATGTGACCTTGGTTTTAGCAGTGCCAGTTACTGCTGCAGCCCTGATGTCTTATTGATCCATTGTGGGCTGCTGGGGCACCAAGCTGCTGGGAAGGGTGTGTGAGAATGGCTGACTTGAGGGGCACCAGCAAGCATGGGGAAATATTTATTTTTTGCTCCTATTTGCAGGAATTTCTCCCTTTCTTTTTATTCTCATTGGAAGTATTTTTTTAAAATTATGCAGTGTAAAAGACACAGCATTTAATTTCCCATCCTCTTTGTCCTCAATAGCATTTTTTAGTGCTGTTACTATGTAGATGGTTACCAAGTGAATAACTGCTCTCATAAATAGTCACAGGCAGAAATTGCTTCCACTGCATATGCTAATAGATAGTGGGTCTTATTAGTAGGGCTTATTAATTGGTTTGGTGTCTTAATTAAATTGGTGTGCCAGTGAGTGGAAAAATAAATCCTTGTTAGGCCAGTGGATTCCTTATTACACCTCCTAGTAATTTTTTATGTCCAGAAAACTTCAGAAACAGTGACTAGGTCTCCAATACTGTTGAAATATTTCTCAGAAACTGTATCAGATGCTTTCCAGAGGGAAAGAAAGAAACAAAACGGGTGTTTTGTTTCAAATTTGGATGATCTCTCATTCCCAGTCTTACACATAAATAACATATTTCAGTCAACCTTGACAACAGGGCCCAACTTGCTCCTTCAAAATCCTAGTATTTCCTGGGCTATTTCAGAGGTAGGGGAAACACAGAGAGCACATTTGAGCCGTGTGGCACTGGGAGAAGATGGTGAATTGCCGGTGTTAGCTGTAGGTGTGCTGTGATGGTTGCCTATTCCCAAGCAACATCACATTCCTGTGGAAAATATTACAATAGTTTCATGCCAGTGGCAACTTCTCAGTGAAAAAAAACCATGTTATTTTTTTATCTGATACTGCATATCCTTCCTGTGAGCAAAGATGTTGCTTGTGTCTGGAGTTATCTGTATCTCTGATAAGTTGGTTTTGACATATAATTTTCTATTTTTTTCTTTCTCTCTTCCTCTCCTTTAAAAATATGCAAAACGTGCAGTTTTACTGCAGTGTAAGCCAAAAGCATAATTCATGTTGCACACATATAATTTGATTTCAAAAGATTATCTCTAGTACTGGCAAAGCATCAGCGAGCTGAGCTGCACTGAGATACAAAAATCCCCCACTAAAATCATCTGGGGGGTTTGGGTGAAGTCAGCACCCACCTTTTAATGCCAGGTCTGGTTTGTTTCTCTATTATTATTATTTTGTTTTTGCTTTTTTAAAGTAAAACCCCTGATATTTTGAACTTTTTTCTTTAGCATTGACTTTTTTGTATTCTCCTACCCTTATCTCTCACTGGTGTCAGTGGGAGTGTGCAGATGGGGGGGAGCCTCTCTGAGCATAAAAGAAGAATAAGCTTCCTCCTCTCCTTAACTGTGACTCTGGGGCTGCTCCTGTCATTTTTACCTTCCTTTGGAAGGATCTTACAGTCGGGGAAGCTCTGACCAGACTGGTGAGGAATAAATCATGGGTTGAGATGGGAGCTGGATGGAGCTTCAGTGAGGAAGGGTGGGAGGAGCTCTCAGTCTGTGTCCTGTGGGTTGACAGTAGAAAATGAACAATCTGCTGGACAGGGCCAGGAGGAGGGATGTGGAGAGGATGAAGAGGAGCTGCAGCATGTCTAACAGAAGGACAGGCTGAGGGAGCTGGGCCTGTTCAGGCTGGAGACAAGACAACAAATGTGATAAGGGTGGTGTCAGGAGGATGGGACCAGACTCTCCTCAGTGGTGCCCAGCACAGGACAAGGGACAGGGGGCACAAAATGAAACACAGAGTTCCACCCCCTGAACAGGAGGAAATCATCTTTAGTTGTGAGGGTGACCAAGCACTGGAACAGGCTGCCCAGAGAGGTTGTGGAGTCTCCTTCTCTGGAGATGCCCAAACCCACCTGGACAAGGTGATTCTGGGCAGCCAGCTCTGGGTGACCCTGCTGCAGCAGGGGCTGGATTAGGGGAACTCCTGAGGTTCCTTCCAACCCCAACCATTCTGTGATTCTGTAACCTCCTGTTGGTTTTAACCACTATTTTATTGCAAGAGGCAATGAAATAGATGGGATTAGACAGAAAGTGAAGTAAAACAGGTTTGTGAGCTTGTGGTGAAAACCTCTCTTAACCTTGGTAATAGGGTATATGGAATCATTTAACTCCTGTCCTGCTGCTCCCAGAACCTTTTGTACCCACAGGAGAGAACAGTGAAGACAGAATATGAGACTGACCCTTTAATATTGTGATTGTATAATGGTGGGACAATCTCTGTGATGAAAGGTTTGCAGTCTCACTAAGGTCTTTGTTAACTGCTTGTTCCTATATGAGGATGCAACTCCAAACACATAAAATAGTTGAATTTCTCTCAAAAGACTCAATGAGATGTACAGACCAGGCAATTTCAGTCTGCAAGTGATTCTTGATTAAAATGGAGTACTGGGATCCTAATGGATATGAAATTCTGTCTCTTTCACTCTCTACCATTCACTTGATGCTGGAGTTTGAAAGAAATCCTATTTGTCAGTTTTTGAATCTGAGACTTGCA
Organism: Peucedramus taeniatus; assembly: GCA_013400575.1. Lineage (NCBI taxonomy): Eukaryota > Metazoa > Chordata > Aves > Passeriformes > Fringillidae > Peucedramus > Peucedramus taeniatus. Next base: position 205,670 of record WBNO01028063.1, read on the forward strand.
GCTGTAGCAAAACATTTGGATAGAAAACCTATTTTCTAAAATTTACTTAGGGTAAAATGGCCTTTTTTATTGTTTACTTCCTGCATTTCAAATAACTTTTGTTAAATCCCAGCTTGTGCACCTGTGTTCCTCCAGAAAACTGTCTCTTCAAATTCTCTAGACTGATTTGTCGTTTTCTTACGTGCCAGAACCAGTTGTATCTCTTATTGCATTAAATCTCTGACATAACGTGATGCCTCCTGACAGATGCAGCTGCACATCACCAAGGCTGAGAAACCAGGAGAGAAGCAGAGGCCCAGGTCTAGGGAAGGCTTGATATCTCCTGTGCACAAGTTGTACTCACAAGGTTTTAAGCCTGGCTGACAGATTTATCTTTTTTAATTTTTTTTTTTTTTTTTGCAAGTATGAAGGAAGGTCACGGGGAAGGCTGAGTGAGAGGAATCTTTCTACATTTTTTCCCCCCATCTGTACACATATCTGCCTCATACCTCAGCTTCCTACTGTGCAGGGTAGAATGGAAGAACTCCTTAAAATCAGCTTTGCATGTTGACCAGAAGCAGTCTTAAAATTTTATTCAAAGTCTCTCTTGGCCCTTACTATCCTGATTTAATAAAATCAAAGAGGAGCTAGTAGTCTTGTCAGATGAGAAGCTGATACAGAAATGTTGCTCTGGATAAAAGGGTTTGCATGTCATCCAAAATTCTGTCACTTCACATTTTTGGGACTTGTGCTTTAAAAACGGAAGAGTGAAGTGGTAGTTCCTCTTTATGATCTGGTTTTGATTTTGCTGCTCAGTAGAAGACTTAGAGATTCCTCTGAGGCTTTCATCCACGGTTCTCTTACCCCCTGTCTTGGGATTCTTGAAGCCACACTAAAGTAAGTGTGGCTCAATGGAAGAAACATTCTTTACAAAAACATTGTTTTAAAACATTCCTTTAAATACTCCATGTGTTTACAATATCACTGTCTCTTTATAAATTGGCCCATGGATTAATTCCCTCTCAGTTAACAGCTCTTTAGTTCTGCTATGGCCTTAAGAATTTCAATTTTCACCCTTTGGACCTAGTGCCTATAGCAATCACCTAGAAAAAAAAGCCTTTTTAAACATTACAAGCCAAATACTGCAAAACATGGACTGCTTACATTGCTGTTAGTCTGTCTCCTGCCTCAAGAGTAAAACAACAGGCAAAAGATGCATATATTCAAAATTTGGAAATGCACATATCTGTGACACCTTTTATGGGCTGTTTGCTAAATCCTAAAGTTGCTGTAATTGGCAGGTGGGTTCCTCTCCTTTTGGGCCAGCAGGGCTTTGCTGTGTAACGTTCTTCATGACCTGGAGGAAGCTTTTCCAAGCTGAATTCCTTGCAATCCCTTGTGTTTTGCTGGAGCCCTGGGCCCTTCCCTCCCAGTCTCTGAGGGGCTCTGCATGGGTTAGGCATGGGCAGCTCGAGGCTGTGGGGGCTCACACTCAGGGCTGCAAAGGGAGTGAGATCTCTTGCAGTCAGGCTTGGCTGAATTTTTCAACCATTCCATATGGTCTTAAAACACCATCATCATGAAAATGATGGTGTTTTAAGACTGTATGGAATGGGCCTGCCATTTCCTGGTAAAAATTGGCATGAAGGAAGATTGTGGGTAGTAATGCTAAGTGATGGTGTGGGAGGGAAATACAAAACTCAGTGTTACAACCACCAGTTGGCAGCTTTAGGACTGAGGCTTTGGCTGGCTGTTTAATAACTTCTTTGCTGTAGGGGATAACACAGAAAGCATCTGCTGTTGAATTGAATAAGCTGTTGTATGTTAGGAGAAAATCTTGCCAGAATTCTCTCGAGGGTCTCTGTTGCTGTCACTGCCCTCAGAGTGCCTCACCTGGCTGCTGTGCACGGTGCCACAAGGTGCCACACTGCCCCTTGTTCTGCAGCTCAGTGCACCCACTGGCCCTGGCTGAGCAGTGAAAACCAGAGCAAAGCAAGCTGGGGAGAGCAGAGTCATCTGTAGAGTCCTGAAATAGCCATGGCACTCATTTTCTGGCTTGACAAAAAAATGGAGCTTATAGTCATGTAGCCTTTCCCCTGTTTATTGCCAGTAAATAACCCCTCTAAAAATCGGCGTGTTCAGACTGAGTTGGAAGAAGATCATGAGTAAGTTTGAGGGTGACTATTTGTCCTGTTCTCCAATTACTTTTTATTAAAGCATTTCATTCTTCAGTAGCTGTACCCACAGATGGTATAGCAATGTCCAGATAACTCAGAGCTGATCCCCATCTTTCCTGACCCTACAATTGCCCTTGTGTTTCAGCTTCTTTTCCCTCTAACTTCATGCCGGTCTCTGTTCTTCATTCCATACATAAAGCAACTTTAATAGCCTGACATGCTAATGCTGACTTAGCTTTTGCCATTTCTCATCCTCATTTGAATATGTAATGTCCCACAAGGATAATTGTTCTTATATTTTGATTTCTTACAGTGTTGTCTTTTCCTAATTTATGTTGCTCCTCTTGCTGCACACTGGCTCCTAGTTTAGAAATTTGGCTATAATTGCTTTGATTTCAGAGCACATAAAGGGCACCAGTGTGCTCAGACACCTCCTCTCCTCCCCAGCCGGCTCACTCCAGACATATAAACCCATTTACTTTTCTAGGAAGTTACAAAAGCTTGGAGGGAGACTTACAGAACCCAGTTTGGCAGGACTAACAGGAAGATCAGGTAGAGGGGTAGTTTAAACCGAGCAACATATACTTGGGCTTGATTATGTTGTATTTCAAAATACAGAGTTCTTTTATAGCTGGAAATTGTTTTGAGATTTGATTAGAGCTTTCAAAAGCCTCAAGTTTTTATTAAAGAGAGAGAAAATAACTGAGAGAAAAAATCTCATATGTAACTTTCTGCTTGGTGGATGTATCTGAGTGACATCTTCAACAGTATCACAAATAGGAGTTTTCTTTGACTTTCTTCCCTTCATGTCTCAGATGCATTTCTTCTTCTGGATTTGGTTTTCCTGCATTGTTAAGTGGCACTGACTGTGTGACATAGAGAATATTTTTGCAAACTGTCTTAAGCACTGCTCATCAGAGAGGTGGTCAGTCTCACACATCTCTCCTCTTCTCTCCCAGCAGGGTCCAATTGCTGTAAAAAAATAAATTAGTATCCTGAGTTCAGGAGCACTAACTCAATAAATGCATTGATGTCAGCAAATGGCAGTCTTGCCTACCCTGCTGATATAAGTGATTATTCTCTTTATGCTTAAATATACTGTGTTGTGATTACTTCTAGAGAACCCATTATGACCTAGCCCTCACTTCTGCAAATACTATAAACATCTTTAACTGCCAGCATACTCTTTTTCTTTCAGCTTTTCAAAACTTGCAACTGACAACTTATGTGCTGTAGTAACCAAGAGCCTTGTCCAAGTTAAAATCTGAGCCTTAGGATGGAGCCAAAAATGCCTACCAAAATGTTTGAAGACTTGAGCAGCATGTGTGCATCACCAGGACAAGATGAAAGCCTGTAGCTTTCAACATCCATGTTTTTAACTGCAACCTTATTTTTAAGTTTCACTGCTGCTGGGCTATATATTAACCTACATCCAGCTGTGAGCTGGACACTGGATTGCAAGAGAGTGCAGAGGCAAAGTAATAGGCTGTCACTTCTGATGTGGGAAAGAGCTGAACCTAAGCCACCATTTTGGGCTAAATTTTTTAGAAAGTGTTTAAAGGTACTACTAGTTTAAGTTATGTAAATAAAAGAGGTCTGTCATTAGACACCAGAAAGAACACACATTGTCACCAGTTTTAAATAAGCCTACTTTTATTTACATGTGTACTTGCTTATCTGCAACAATAGGCACAAATCAGTGGTTTGCATGCACAGTTTTTGAGTCTCATCCTTAGGATGGAATAAAACAACCTTTCTCACCCTTTCACATTGAAGCCAACAGATAAAATACTGGTTCCATTACACCTGCAAGGGCAGGAATAGGCATCCTATTTCCTGAAGACAGCAGAACAAATGAATATTTTGGAAAATAGACTCCTTTAGCAACCTCCTGAGCCTTGCTGTGGGTGTAGCTGGATGAGCAGAGTGCAGCAGTACCTGACTTGTGGGTGCAGGGAAGGGCTCTGGAGACCTGGGCTGTGATGGAGACTGAGGAGCTGCTGAACAGAGCAGTGTTCCCAGAGCACTGTGATCCCTGGATTCGTGTGAGCAGGGTTTGGTGGGGTGTTTCAGAGCACTGTGATCCCTGGGTTCCTGTGAGCAGGGTTTGGTGGGGTGTTCCCAGGACAGTGTCACAGCTCTCCTGGCTCCCTGTGAGCAGGGTTTGGTGGGGTGTTAAGCAAGACTGGTGCCAAAGGTAAGAGTGTGCCAGTTTCTCATCTGGACTTTTACAATAAGCAATAAAGCTTCTTGTCTTATTTCCCACCAGAGCATGTGTGTCTGCTTCAGCAAGCAGGGATGGGCAACAGCTGCAGGGTGAATACCCACAGTGAATCACTGCAATCAGCTCCATGGGGAGGACATCTGGGAACTTCTGGAACTTCCTAGAAAACAAGACCAGATCTGCTGACATTTTTTCAAGATCTTGTACAATAAGAAGACAAGAGTTGGTGAGATCATGGGGAGCTGGTGAGCACCAGAAGGGTTTTGTGGTAAGGACAGGTCCCAGGGCTGTGCTGCACCTTCACCTTCCTCAGAGCAGAGATGAATAACCAACGCCTGGCTCTGAGTAGTTGTGTGAAAAATGGATAAGGGAGGAGAGAGAGCAGCAGAAAGCATCTTGTCAGTATGTATTAGTGGTCTGTAATCTGTTTATGCTTAATGGGAGCCTTACATAATCCTCTCTGGCCCTTGCTGAGGAGGATGGCATCTCCACTGCTAGGAAATCCAGGAATAAAAAGTACTTCATACTTGTGTCTGAGCTCAGGCTTGTTGTAGTGGCTGTTTAATTTTGTTCAGGCTCACATATTTCACTCTTTAGACTGTTGAATTTTCTAAAAGTCTACCTTGTAGGAATACTTTGAAACACCTGCCTTGTACAGCTGTGTCTGAAACAAAATTTAATTTAAATTTTCAAGTCTAATTGTAAAAGTTGTTGGTGTGCCTTTAGGGCTGAGTGTAGTCATTTAGGAAGATTAGTAGTTCACAAGGTCATGTGCAAAGTAGGACTAACAAGATGCTGAGAAATAATAGTCTCATATGGGATTGGTTTCAGGTTGTAGAGCAATAGTTCAGGGATTTAATGTAGCTTAGATGTACTTGAAAATCAGTCCTGTTTTTTTAAACTTTTTTTATTTTCCTGACCTTGAAAATACCTTATGGGTAGTTTACAAATAAAAATCTATCCATCACTGAAATCAGAAGAACTGCACAGATTTCTATTTTTCTTTATTTTCTACTTATCTTTACTCTTATTTGAAGTCTCATATGATTTCAGTGATAGGCACACAGGATAGCATTAGCACAGCAGATTTTTTTAAAGAGATTAGATGAGAATTGGGTTGCCTTACAGAGCATTTTGCTTTACTTTCCCCCCCTCTTCTTTTTTGAAGTTATCTTCTTATCAGGTGTGAATACCAGCAATGCTGATATGGGGTGACAGATTGACCAAACAACCATGGCAACAGTAACTATTTTCCTTGTGATAAAAGCTATGCTAAAGGTTATGTGTATTACTGCATCTCTCAATCTATTTGCTCCACAGCACAGTGCCAGACAAAGGTAAGAATATAGAAAGCTAGAGCCAGAATATGCATTTATTTAGGGGAAGCATGAGTGACTAAACTCTGGTTAAAGCATAAATGTGGGTAATATTTCTTTTCCAATACATTATATCAAAAGAAATAGTGTGAAATCTATGTTAAATAATTAGCTGCATTTTTCATTTGAAAATTTATTGGATTAATATCTTCTTAATCATGCTCCCTTAGGAAAGGGAATAAAAATAAATAAACCCAGAGACTGCTTTAAGAACAGTATTTGTTATTTTCTCTTTTCAGGAACAAAATTGGACTTGTACAGTTGACCTAGACAATATTTAGGATTGAGCTCAAGTCTTCTGTGTGTATCCCCAAAGCTCAGATGGTTTAAGGACACAAAGAAATGTCTCTGGACCATGAGAGCTGCTCATTTTTCACAGCATGGACTAGAATGAAGTAAGTGTGTTATTTCCAGAAGTAATATTCATACTGAGTTGAAACTATAATAACCTTTACATTAGTGCCTCACACCTGATAATCTAGAGTATTTTCCTATTTTTAAGTCTCTGTTTATTAGGATAATTATATTGAGATTTTTTTTTGCATTTTCATAATAGGAGGATAATCTTAGCTGCCAGTCAGGTCTGTCTGTGTGAGTGTTCCCTGCTCTAAGATTTGCCACAGCAGCAGCTCTGGGCCATTTATTAACTAAGGCTTCTTAATGCAACAAATAATGTGTGGTGATGGCAATTCACTGAAGCAGGTTGGATTTTAGGTTGGAGAGAGATACTGCACTGGGTTTCTTCAGTGCTGAATCAAACTCAATGCCTTGTATTGGAATAATCTCTCTGTTGGAGGAATTAATATTTTAGAGTGACTTAGTCATTGTTCTGGAAAACTTTAATTTTCTTATTAGGCTTGCTTAGGTTTTTAGGTCACCAGACTGAATCTCTGCAGTTCTGCTGAAAGAGGAAAAACAGTCTCTGAGTTCTGTGGGTATAAAGGAAAGAAGGGAAATGGCATAACTCTGCCTGGTGACACACTGATTTTGAGAGTGAATGACTGGTATAGAATATCATGGTAAGTAGGCAAAAATTTTTAAGTTCCATTAGCTAGAAACAAATCAAAGTTAATGAAATAATGACCCTGGATGTTTTGACTCCCTTGTGGCTATAAGGGCGATTTTCAGTTTCTATGAATAGTCAGGTACAGGGCTTCAGAATTTTTATTTTTTTCCCAGAAGAAAAGCAAAATATGAGGATCCTTCAAATGACCTCCATTATTTAACTCAGGGCTGTTATTCTATTTAATAGCACAACAATTAAAATTGTTAAATCAAAAGAACTGTGCCATTTTCATACTGCCAGAATGACTAGCTATTTTTTTTGCCTTATAGTGTAAAATTCCCTGTGCAGTCTAAAGGGCCTATTTATTTATTTATTTAAAAGGTGCTCTTTTGCAAAGTATTCTCTGTCTGTGTGATAGTAGGAGGGCAGGCTATATTCATCAATACCCATTATTTAAAGCCTTTAATGAAAATACTCATTTCATACTTCTATGTAAAGTTGATGGTATGGTTTGCTTCCAGAGGATGGATTTAGGTCAAGTAAAGGATGTGTCTACATAAATGCTGGAAATGTACAGCAAATGTGGCTGAACACTGCAAGCTGAGGCTTGGTTTTCATCCAGTCTGTCATGTGCAAGATGAGAGGAGTAGGCATATCCCTATGAAAAAGTTTGTTTTCTGTTTATTGTTAAATCCAATCTAAATGAGTCATTTTAGCAGAGAGCACAAAATCACATGTGCACCTTCACTTCTCTTCTGAATTTAGCAGTGTTGAACAAATATGATTGCGGTCAGAGTTATCTTCTAATTTTTTCTGTACACTGTTCACATAACCATCAGTATTTTAGTGATGGAAAGTAACTGCAGTGTGTACCTGCAGGTAAATTGTGGGGGTGGTTGTTTTGGGGGGAGAGTTCACTGTGTAGGATCAATTTTGTAATCAATTTTGCAAAATGCCAGCCCAAATCCTGATTTGTACAGATGCAACTTGGTCACAGCACCAATTTTGTCAGAACCTCCCATGCTCTAAAAGAGCAAGTGGTTGCTGTCAGTACAAGAGCTTGAGTTTTTTAAAAAACTGTTGGCTTTTGTTTTTGGTATTTTTTTTGCTTTTAACTTCAAATAACAAAGAACCACTTTCAGCATCTCATAACTCCGTGTAATTGCACTAGTGATTATGAGAATAATAGATATATAATTAAATCTATGAAAAGTGCAGTCTGTGAGAAATGAGAATTAGTTTCCCAAATTGCAAAATTGTCTGGGGTTTCATCTTCATTTTTTGACAGTGTAGCATTTTCTCGTTTCTCACAGTGACTCACCTCAATAGGTCATGCTTTAGTTTAACAGGAATCTGAAAGAATGTGAGAGAATTTTTGTTTGAGATGGAAAGAGTTATTTTTTTATTATTTTTGTGTTGGCAATGCTCAAATCCACCATCCCCTCTGCAGCAGGCAAACCCTGGTAGCTATTTCAGCCACTGGCCAGCACAATGTATTGTTTGCAGCACCACTGTACAACCTGCTGATTTCATCCTGCTGCAGATGATGAGTGTTTTAAACTCCAAGTGCCCAAGAAACCTGAACATCTGCTGAGCCTCCTGCCCACTGCTGCTCCAGACAGCTGGCTGTGCTGGGCAGGAGACAAGTGCTGCTGGCACTCCAATCCCTGCAAAGAAAAGGATGAAAATGTTGTTGTGTCTTGTTCTGCAGTATTTTATTCCTAGCAAACTAATGGATCATTTCCTGAACTCATCAGCTCTTTACTTCTCAGCACGGAGCATTTTCTATTCTCATTTATTTGGGGTTGGGGACTGGGGGAAGCTCCTATTTAAAGGAAAAAACCTCAGACATGCAATAATCTCATCACCAGAAATGGCACAAACAATAGCACCATCAATATGCAGCTTTGGCAGACATCTGATCCTGGTGCTTCAGAGGTTGTTCTACAGCATTCTTTGGGGATTCCCTCTTCCAGCTCCTGTGGTGCCCCCTGCCACCCAGAACCACCTGTTCCTCCTGCACCAGTGTTGCTGTGGGGAATGTTGATGTCCCTGCTGCCTTTCCCAGGAGTGACTGCCCTGCTCTGTGAGTCCCCCATGTTCATTCTGCACTCTGGGAAGGAATACTTACACTTTTAATTTTTCTGCTGTAACCATAATCTGCTTTTAAAATTATGAGAGAAGAAGGGTCTCCCTTAATCTTAATTACTGTCACTGGAGGCCACTTAACTTTTGTTCTTTTAAGGGCAGGTCACCCAGGTTTTAGTAGCTTTTTCTTAAATGGTAACTTCACAGATGATATAACTCATTTTAGTTTCTTCAATTATTCTGTTGCTGGTCTTTGAAACACCCTAAGTAGCCATTATGTACAAGTTAAACAAAAGAGGAAAAAAAAGGATATTTGTTACATATGAGCACTGGAATCAAATTGTGAGCCTTCAAACAATCCTTCAGACCCCTGTTTGCAGTCCAAATGTATTTGTCTTTCCAAGATGTGTTTATTTTTTCTTCCTGTAATGAAACTGCTGTCTTCCTAGGAAACACTTCACTTATTTGTGGCATCCACTTTCATGCCTTCTCATTATTTGAAAGCTATTTCACAATGTGGTAGAGACATTGTATTTTAGCCAGTTATTTAATTTAAAGTGTGAAAAAACCCATGCTGATTTAACTTTTTTTCCTCCCCTCCATAATTTTTATTTCTTATGGGGAGAGAAGATATGATCACAAGTTTAAGCTTCCCAGTCATTGTATGAAGAAGGCAGTAGAGCTGTTTGATTGCTCATAAGGAGAGAATGGCACTGAAGCCCTGCACTTATTCACCACCTAATCATGGCAATAACTGGAACTCTGCAAGTAGGAGTGAAACACAGGTTATTTCATAGCTATCAGCCTAAGCAGGGAGGAAAATTGCTGACATTACATGAGCAAGCTCAGATGTACAACAAAAGGTGCAGGTGACTTCTGGCAATATTTGTTTGGGTAGATGTCATGACTTCTCTTTGGATAAACAGGTAGAAATGAGGCTTCTTGCTGAGTTTCTTGGGTGTTAGAAGTGAGGCTGGCAGTAGTATGGCACAACTGTGGTTGGGTTCTGAGCTTTCTTTTGCCCTGAATGTTTATTGGAGAGAGCTGGATCTGTCCCAGTTTCAGAATATTTTGTTACATTTAGGCCAAATGTTCAGGATCAACTCGTTGTTGCAGTTCAGCTCACTGCAGTTTTGAATATGTTATATTACCTTTATCAGTCTCACATTGAAATCAGAATTTCAATAGATCCATCATCAATGGTAAGGGCATAAAATTTAAGCACTGAAAGAACCCCACATTTTTCTTCTAATTTCTATAACCTGGGGATGACATTGTTTGGACTCCTCTGATCCCCTCTGAGCTGAGCAATATTGCAGCTTATATCAGGGGGCTGGTAATCAAGGGTTCTCCTAATTGCTCTGTTCAAACTGGATTTGGGCTGTGGAGAGTCTCTGGGAATTAAGCAACTGCCCTCCATGGATGCCCAGAGCCTGAGCAGAGCCCAGTGCCAGTGCCCTGGTCCTCCTGGGGCTCATTCCCAGGGCTGTTATGGCTGATAGGCAGAAATCCCCACCTGGTAAAATTCTGAAATTCTTCTGCTGCTAAGCCCTAATTATGAGTAATATGGGAAAGTTTCTCCTGATGAGTCAGATAAAACACAGCTATGGAATAGTTAACTTTTTGTAGAGCTCAGCATCAATTTCTGGAAGCTTTTAACAGAGACTTGACATTTCTAATTAGGAAATTTTACATACAGGCAAGTGAATTTACCCCCAGCTGGGAAAACACGGCTTAGCAAGAGTTTTACATCCGCCCTCATTGATCTACAGATTATCTCACATTTGAGACTCTGGAGCCACTGGGATTTGCAAAGATGAGAAACAAATGTGGGAAAGTGCATGGAATTTCTTTCACTTCAGGGTTAGATAACAAAAACCTGATAAATTAAAATAAAGAGATAAGGGTTGGTTGTTTTTTTTTTTTTTTTCTTCATGCATAGTTGTTGCAGAGGTCAAAAAAATCCACAAATCCAATAACTTTTCAGTACTGGCAAAAAGTTGTCATCCTGGTCAAATTCTCAAAGGAGCATATTGGAAATAATCTTAAAATAGCAAAGGACTGTAGCCTGTTTTCTTTTTAACTGTCCTGACAGTTAAACAGTTGAGAAACAAAATGTCTGCATGTGAGTTCACTTAAACAGAGAAGTATTTTGTGTCTGATGCTGCAGTGTCTGACTTCAGAGAATCTCTCAGGGTTTTTGCATTTTTAGCTACAATGTTTATATTTTTGACCTTGTTTTGTCCTAGCAGGTATTAACTTTAAAAATACAAAATATAAATGAATTGGTTGTGTGCTAGTTGAAAATGCTTTATCAGTGTAAGGTGGCAGTGGAAATAAGACTGAAAGTCAGATGTGACAGAGCTCTTTGAGTAGAACTTTTGCTGATTTCTCTTTATATGGAACATCTGTACAGCTCATTTCACTCTTGTATTCAGGTGGATTTTGTGAAGACATACAGCTAAGTATGTACTGCTGCCTTCAAAGGATATGGTTTAAATGAAATAAAAATGAAATCTTTTTTTCACTGTACATATTTTCCTATATTTGAAATTATTCTGATGAAGCAGAAGTTACTGCTGTGTCGACAGAGAAACAGATAAGGAAGCAAACCATGAAATGTAGCCTATGAATTGTTATAAAGATATGGATGTGCATACTTCCTATAGTTGTGTTACTGGTATTCAACCTTGGGAAGGTAGATATGTATCACTGTCATGTGGTAAAAATTGGAAAATGGGTGATCAAAATAATCACAGGAGTCCAAACAATGTACAGCTAAAAGCTGGGACAAGATAATAATGGGCTAAAGGGGCTCCAGGTGATCCATAGCAAGGCCATGCATTTTAATGACTTGGTTATTAATAAGAGGTGATGGGAAAGTTTCAACATCATTGAGTTCCCTTCTCTGTTAATGCAGAGCAAAGTCTCTTGGGAGAAGGTGTCTCAGGTACTGAACTGCCCTTGATCTTAGCTGAAGGGCCAGGTGTTAGCAAAGACAATAAAAGTGCAGTTTAGGCTTCTGTTAGAACAGTGTTATATCCAAAAATACTGCCAGGACCTATAGTCTCAGCCTTATTGTCACAGAAAGCAGCAGAAAACAAAATTCTGGTTAGTAGATTAGATGTGCTGCTTGGGAAGAATATGACTGGATCAGAGGAACTGAATAAAAATGCAGCTCACCATGTGAGATACTCTTGCCTCCTACTTGGTTTACAAGCAAATTGCAGAAGCAGACTATATATTTGGTAGTATACATTTCAGAACTATTTTCTATACAGCTGCCACAGACACCCAAGTGTCATTGTGGGCCTGAAGCCTATATAGTTTATTTAAGGAATAATCCACAAAGCCAGGAAAAAAAAAACCTCACCTCTGTTTCAATTTTCTTTTATCTCTGCTTTGTTCAGGGTGTAAATACTCACAACTTGTAAATTCTTTGTGTTCAGATAACATGAAGACCTTAACCTATAGTTCAAGCTGGGATTAATTCAATTTGAAATCTATAATTCAAAATATAGAAAGAGAAGTCTTTAAAAAAGAAAAAATACTTTCTTTGTTTTAACCAGCTCTCATTTTATGTGCAGACATGCACCCTCCCCTTTTTTTATTTCTAACTTTGTTTTTGTAAGAGTGGAGTTATAGCTAGGCAGGAAAGCCCTACACTGTCTTTCACTTTTACTGTTAAGTATTCGTGGCTTCACTGAAGTCCAGTTTATATCTTAACACTTTGGTAACTTTTATAATGGCTTTGACAAAGTCACTGAAGCAGAGTCCATCCATTTCAGAGGAATACATTTTGTAGGCTTTAAGACAAATACCAGTAAAATATGACAGGCTGACCTTTTTCCTCTTGGTCACTTTTGAGAATTGCTATTTTTCCATGCACTGAGCAGAGTATGTATTCCATACATATACTGAACTTGGAAGGTTGTAATTATGAATTATTTCTGAGGGGAGTGGGTCTATAACTTACAATTTGAAAAGATTTAAATGCTGATGGTGCTCTGTTTCCATTCTTAGTGAAGACATAAAAAGGTCAGTATTCCTTTGTCATTTCATTGTGTTGTTGCTGACTAATGTTAATCATTTAATTAAAAGGTCAGATCAGTCATCCTCCTCTTCTTATACGTAGTGTGACTTTAATTATTTTCTTTGCAAATGAACTGATTTAATATTATTAAATAATACTTGATTTAAAAAATAATCCTCAGGAGAAGTGGAAATTCTCTTTGAAGACAAGCAAGCTTTGAAGGTTAGAATAAACTGAAAATAGCTGGATTTTTAAAAATTATTTTCTTCATTAAATAATGTTAAAATCATAGAAAGGTTTTAATGAGAGCACCTGTGTGCTTTCCTATCCTGTATTTTGCTGTCTGGTTAGCAGGACTACTGGAAATCAGGAGTTAAAGTGCTGCTAATCACTAAAGCCAGCAAACCCCACTCTCATTTCATGTGTCCTGTGGGGATTTGCAGTATTCCCACAGAGGGAAAACGGGGGCAGCTGGGGCTGAAAGCAGCTGTTAGCCCTGAACAGCCCTGGCCAGCCTGGCCAGCCTGGGTGTCTGCTGAGCTCAGTGGGGATGGCATTTCCCCAGCCCTTGGACTGCAGTGGGGATGGCATTTCCACAGCCCTTGGACTGCAGTGGGGATGGCATTTCCACAGCCCTTGGACTGCAGAACACCCCCGTGGCTCGGAGGGGCTCCTGCTGGGGGGCTGCAGAGTCTCCATTTGCTTCCCTTCAGAAGTGGCCCCATGCCCTGTAAATAAAGGAGTGCTGTGGATGGTATTGCTTACCCCTCTCCACAGGGCATGGCCTTCCTGCCAGGAGATTTCTCTCATCTGCTCCAGTACTTTCTGAGCAACCTTACTTTCATCTCACAGTTGTGACATTCTACCTGGTTTAAATTTTTAATGGGAAATGTCTCCCACTCATTCATAACTCTGAAAAGCAGGGAAAAGGAGCAATAATTTGCACTGCAGCTATAATATAATATTAGGGCCAAGGTGACTTTGAATGAAGTGGCACAATGGAAGCCTGGATGGAGTAATATTTGTAGAAGAAAGTGTGTGATAGTAGACTGAGCTTTGCTTAGCTGTGTTCAGCCTGCCTTCTGTTCTGAAAACAGCTGCAACAATGGACAATACTTAACTCTTAAATCCTGTCCAAACAAAAGAAATAATTAGGTCCATAATTTTAGCTGGTTCATCAAGAAGTTTCACAAATTGAGAACCTTCTCAAAAGTAGAGATGCATTTATTGATCTTATGCACGCATATATAACTGTTAAAGGGTTGACGAATGCTATTTTAAAATGACATGTGCAAAAATTAACATCAGAAACCCAGAGGCATTTCCAATGTCCCCAGGACATTGATCTCTATCTAGGCAACTTGCAGAATGTAAGCAAGTTCTTAGAAACTTTGTATATCAAATTATGACACCATTCTTAATGAATAGTGGCATATTTGTAGAAAGCAGCATCGAGCTGATGAACAAGCTGTGATCTGAGTTATCTGAATACTGGGTTATATTGAGCTTTTCAAGAATCCTCAAACGTAATGCTGTCTGGAGTTATGTGAAAAAGCTGAAGTGATTAAGGGCAGGGTTGTGATTAGCTGGACTTTGACAAGATGTATTTGATTGTGTCAGACTGGGCTTTCTGGAGGAATTGCCTCTCTCTCTGAACTGAACCACAGCTTGAGATGTCAGGGAACATGGGATTTCTGGGCTGTAAATCTTAAAGAAGTAATTTTAATTGGTAAAAATAAGGACTGGGAAATGATCACAAAGAACTAGAATTGGTACATCTATTTGTTTTTCAGCAGCATACACCAGTGCAGAGCAACTGAGAAATGTCAGGCAACCTGAGATGTCAAGGAATGAACACAGAGCTGAACTGGTTATTAGTCAAGCATCCATAAATGGCTGCTAAGCAGGCAAATAGTGGCAAGGAAAGTCAAGGGCATGCTTGCTATTTACTGAGCATTCAGCTAATTATCCATTTCACTAAATACAGGAATACTCTATCCTTTATGCATTGCAAAAAATTTGGTTTTGAAGTTAGAGTTCAGTAAGTACTTAATAACTGCAAAATTACTTCGTATTAGGTGCTTCTGTGTTTTAAATTAGCATAACTTTACACGTGGCTTGTGTTCCAAACTATCATTTATTTTTTTGTTACAACAGGAAGAACACCAGATATAAGGAGAACTAGATGCAAGATCTGTGGTTTTGCATCTTTTTTTTTCTAATTCCGTTTTCATAGCTGGAGGAGCTGCATTATGCCTATAGCCCACGATGGCTGCCTAGAATTGTGTCTGCTAGTGATGAAATGGAAATGTTTGGAGAAAATGGAAACTTCTTCTTGATCAGCCTCCTTGTATTTGGAGATTTACAGCAGTACCTTGCTTCTACAGTTCTCATCCTGTTAGTATTATTCAAAGAGCAAGTAGGCTTCAGTAACAAACAGTATATTATTCAATAAAATAGACAGACTTTATTCTCTCTTTTCCATAGTAAAGAGTGGTTGTTAAGAACCTTTGATTTGTGACACTGAAACTTTGAACACACAGAAACAGGATGACTCCAGAGTTGGCTAGGGCAAGGTAAGTTAAATTATCATTTCCACCACAGAACAGCTAAATTGTTGTGATAGAAGTCTAAGCATTCAAACCTGATGTAGAAGAATATACCTTTTTTGAGTATTGAACTTATGGAAACTAGTCCATAAAGAACAATCATTGTGCACCCTTTTACTGGCAGTGCATTTGAAAAACAGCCTGGGAGTGCTGTATTCAGTAACTTCAACATTTCATCCATTAGGAAAAAAAAATACTTCTGTCCCCCTCATTTCTCGAGTTTACATTCACATTCATTCTGTTTCAAAGGGAATATTTGTCAAAGTGAAGAGAGAGTGATATTTGCTATTTTTCCATGCTTATAGTAAGTCCACAGCAAGTCCTCTGATTCACCTCTGAGAACTGCTTGGAATTTTATCTACTTTTCACTTATCTCAAAGAAAATCCCTGCTGGAAATGTGCCATTTTAATAAAGAAACTTGCCTCTCCTGTCTTTTGGAGTGAAGCCCCTCTCATTTCTCTGGCCTCTCCAGCAGCATGCACGGCAGGGCAGGGGCTGCAGCTTTTATCCAGGTGTTGTAGGGCACTTCCCATGGCCTTTCTGCAATGCTGCTTCTTGCTGTTCCTCTCCTGAGTGCCAGCCCCTGTTATGTATGTCTGCAGGTCACTTGGCTTGTGATTGCTCATCATTAGCTCCACTCTTCTGAGGGGCTGCCTTCTCATTTTTCTCCCTTTGGTGAAGCCGTCACTCCTTGCCAGCCACTGGGACCTGTTTTCATACTTATTACTGCTTTTTGCTTATTACAAGTCAGGTTCCAGAGAAAAGTTCTGCATTAAAATGAAGGGAAATTTAAAAAATGAGCTTGTAATGAGAGCAATTAATCAGAGCAGTCTGCAGCATCAGCAGTACTACTGAGTTTGCTGGTATGAGGGGGACTGAATGAGAGGGCTGATGAGAAATGAGAAACATGAATTATTTGGGGCTCTGATGTGGCAATCTTTTGCATGAGGTACAGAGAGGCTGCTTGGAGACATTCCCAATCCTTTCCATCACATAAAAGGGGCTGTCCTACAGGAATCCTGACTTTCTCATCAATAGCTGCAGAATCACTGGGTTGATCCCTACAGCAGGACAGGTCTTACTGCTCCTAATAGCAGTCTCAAATCTGCATCATCTGTAGCTTTAAACTGCAAATTAAAAAAGGATGATCCCTTGGTTTTTCCAAACTGTATCTAAGTTTTGCAAATAGCACGAGCCAAACTTTGAGCAGACTGAAACTTACTTTTTTTTCTTTGATATCCTTTGAAAGCTAGTAGTTCTGGTGTTGGGTGCTTTTTTTTTTTTTTTTTTTTTTTTTTTTTTTTTTTTTTTTTTTTTTTTTTTTTTTTNCTCCTGAATATTCTCATATTTTTCTGAATTCAGTGATTTTTCTGAATTTCCCCATACTAAATGAACTGATCTTCTAGGTTCCCAAATATCTCAGATGTAGTCTGTTTATGGTTTTGAATAAGAGAAGAAATGATTTGAAGCCTACAGTATTTTAGTCAAGCATCTACAACACATACAGTCTTTTGAGAGCTCTGTGCTGGTCCCATCCCCTCAATGAAATGCTATGTCAGGCATTTCCAAAGCAATTTTTTTTTAAAATGCTGTCTCTCTGAGCTCTCCTCCAAACTGTAAGGCAGGGCCAGATCTGTCAGGCCAGGCTCTCCTCTCTCTGAATTACTAGCAGCCAAGATTAATTAGCAGCCAGAGCATTTCCAGCTGTACCGTTTGTGCGATGCTGCTGCCGAGATGCGTCACCACTCACCGGGCTGTGATTCATTGCTCTGTCAGTGCTTTGAGATACAGTGCATGAGAATGCCATATAAATGCAAATATAAATACAAACACTGAATTCCCCCTGTTGGCTAGTGATAAGGTGCTCATCCAGATGGCACACAGTGATTTAAAAGTGGAAAACAATATTTGGAAGGAGGGGGAAACTCAATGATTATTCTTAAACTCTGTTTTCATTTTCTTATATAGGCTTTAATAGGGAAAAAAAAAAGGACAACTATAGTTTCTTCCTTGGCTACCTTTGTGGTGCACCAAGGTGATATTTTTCTGATTATTTAGATTAGAATGAGGATAAATTCTGAGATGTGTTTGGGAAATGGTACAATTTGTTGTACGTGGGAGTGTGTGTGTGTTCTCAGGGACCAAAGCAAACGAGGTCTGGTTGTCCCCTGGATTCATTTGGGCTTCAGTGTAATGAGGATGGCAGGACATTGCTTTTGCTTCACCTGATCACCTGCACTGTCTCAAAATGTATGAGATGTTCCTGCCAAGGGACCTGGGACAGCTTGGGCTCCTCTTGCCCGGCCAATCAAAATGGAAAGGAGGTGTTTGCAAAGTCAAGGCTGCTCTCATGATGGTATGGCAGATACTTTAGTTTGAATTGCTTACTCTTATCTTTAAGTACATGTTCTTAATGGAAAAGTAATTCCTTTTGTCTGCAAAGAATTTTGTCCTGAAGGTGCCTAAGTAAGCGTCTCAATCCTATTTATGTCCCTAATGTTATAAGAGTTGGTGGCACAGACTTCTTCATTTTCTGCGTTGCTATACTTTAATTTTCTGTGTTGCTGCAATTTTCTGGTGCTGCTGTGTGTATAAAGTTATCATCCAGATACCAAGGCTAGCCTTCCACGTGGATAATTCAAAGGGAAAGTTCACAATGTAAGACATATTTTTTTTTATCCTGGTCTTTTGTCATTGCATCCACACAGGTGGAAATGTGTTTTTTATACTCCCTTGGTCCAGGGATTTTTTTTTACTGAGTTTTGTGTGGATTTGGAAACTGGAAACTGGAAGGGGGTCAGTAGGTGTTGCTGTAGTTTCAGAGGCAGCAGGACTCTGATGGATCACCTCTGCTTTAAGCTCTGTGTCCTCAGTGCTTTAATAATCATTAGAGGCCTCTCCTAGTAGTTTCATACAATAGCTTTTCCTTGAGTGTTCTTGCTGGCATAAAGCACATGGCTGCCATATTTCATTCATGATTGCAAGAACCAATTCTCTAAATGTGTATAACTGCTACTATAATTTTAAATACTAATTCACTTTTACATGTTTTGCACTGACCATACTACTGGCATTAATAAGACTGTGTCATTTTCTTGAAATGTATCCAGCCTCTGTAATCCAAAGATGTTGGAAAAACAGCAAATATAGTGAAGAACACTAGATTTCTTGCTCATTTCCCTCTCTAGTGGTAAGGTTTTGTTTTCAAGACTTTTGAGAAGTTGGAAATTTTGGGATGCTTTTCTAGTTGAGCAAGATGCACAAAGGACTTGCTCATTATTCCAATTCTTTTCTGAAAGAAAAATTAGACTTGCTGTATCTGTTGTGAGATGGTGTTGTGGAAGGGAGGCTGAAAAAAGAGTGGGGATGGGTGATGATTGGTATTGTGGAGATAGAGGGGGAAGATGAGGAGAGAAGGGAACAACAGATTAGAGACAAGAGATTGGGAGTGAACAGAAAGATTCAGAAACACTTGGCAGGTGGGAAATGGGCTGGATAAGATTCAGGAGACAGCAGGAACAAGGAATTAAAGTCTGCCAAGCATTATCAAAGCAGAAGGAGATGCTTTAATCCATAACATTTTCAATAGACTATTGTAAAATATAGATCATTAGTTGATGGAGACAGTAATAGGAGCTTTAGCATAGGTCTTGGCATCAGCAAAGTGGACAGTACATCTTATTTGTGTGTAGAAACACATCTAGACCATGTAGAAATTGGAGTATTTCTTTGTTGGTATCTGGTTCATGACCTATAGATTGACATATGTCTTGACATTTCTGGAGTGATTCCCTTGCTCCTGGTTTGATTGAGCTGTTCCCTCATTCTGGATACTATCCATTGTCAAATTTAATGTGGAACAAAACCAATGCTTCATCATTGCTACCTGCCCTGTTTCTCATATTAGATATACTTAAGTTCTCTAGCTGGATAGCCCTTTTATTGTGTTCCCCTAGCAACCCAATGGCAGATTTGCCATGACTATAACTCTGACTTCCACTTATTATATGTGCCAAATATTGCCTCTTTATCTGCTGTTTCTTCTGTGCTTCCTCTCTCTTTCATTTTCTTTTTTTTTTTTCCTATTTTTTTAAATTAATATTTGGGTTGGTGTCTGTGACTAGGCTTACAAGAACTCTGATGCTCAAGGTTGTTGGTCTCCTCAGCAACCCAACAGGGGGGAAGATTTTAAATTTGGTTTTCTTCAGGTGTATTATAGTATAATATTTGTATGCTCTCTTTATAAAAAGAGGACTTTTTCATAACTTCTTTCTTTCTCTGTCTCCATTTGCCCTAAAGATTATCTATATTGATGCTTTCTTCTCTTAGTTTCTTTTTCATTCC
Organism: Peucedramus taeniatus; assembly: GCA_013400575.1. NCBI lineage: Eukaryota > Metazoa > Chordata > Aves > Passeriformes > Fringillidae > Peucedramus > Peucedramus taeniatus. The sequence goes on from WBNO01028063.1 coordinate 225,507, forward strand.
ATGCCCTGTTGTTAATAGTAAAATGTCACACTGTAAGATAACATATAGAGACAGAAGAGGAGGGGGATGGTGATTGCAGCAATTGACTCCATAATAAACAGGATATTTGTTGACTGTGTCATCTGATGACAAAAAGTCATTTGGAGAACTGAAAGTGGACAGCAAAATTTCAGTGCTGAATCAGTTTACAACTGAGATTATCAGCACTAGAAATTTAAGGTCCAGTTTTTAGTTCACCAGTTTTGGATTGTTAATTGTGTAGATTGTTCACTAGTTTTAAATGAATGGTGGTTTATCCAGGAGCATACCAATAAAAGGTGGCACCTGCAGGGTGTATGGGAATGGGAGAGATGTTCAGGAAAGGAAATAGGACTCCCTTAGCTGGATAAACACGAGTTGTGTTCACTTTTAGAATGAAGATGAATAACAGTGTAGCTGGCATAGCTTGCACCCTGAAAAATGACATCTGCATTAGAAGTTCTGACTTGATTGGTGACATCAAAGTGTGTTCAAAGTGTATTTAGGGGTGAAAAAGTCTAAAAATGAAGAATTTTGCAAGAACTGACTGGATTTGAGTCTACGTTATGCTGGATGTGCCCTCCAATCACCCATGGCCATCAGCAGAATATTGTCATTGAGATCTCCTTTCTGGAGTGAGTACAACAATAGGTTGTAACTAGCTGACCTGACACTAAGTTAATATTCAGCTGTGTACATAAAAAATGGGAGTTTTGACAGTGTTTAATTCTGTTTCAGCTTTGCTCCCACTGAAACAACCTTCTTTAGAGGGTATATAGGTGCTTTGGCTGCTTCTGTAATCCTTACAACTCATTAACAGCACTGGGGTGCCAGACTGAGGGGAGGATTCCTTTCCCTTTATCTTCGTTAGACTCCCAATGTGAGAGCAATTTATTGTGCCCTTGGACAGGGTAGCAGGGCCTTGAAGGCATATTTCACCATGAATCCTTGCTTAGTCAAAATTCCCATTCAAACTTGAGAGATTTCCTTGAGTGAAAAAAACCCCACAGGACCAGATCTGTTATCTTTAATGGCAGAAATACAGAAAGCTGCCAGCTTGAACTTTGTTTTTGACAGGTTAAATGCCTGTGTTTCATCTTTAAAACAAACTTTATAATTGTATTACAGAAAACAATTCTCCAAGTTTAGTGAGGCTGCAAATCAAGGGTATAGTATACAGTGTTAATGAGGAAAGAAACCTAGCAACTCAGTGGGAGGGAGAAAAAAGAAGCTTATTTTATTACCTTTGTCTTTACTGTAAGGTTATGCAAGAATTAGGTAGAAAAGCTTTATAAAGAGATTTTGCTGTTGAATATTTGCCTATCAATTAGATATTCTGGGAATCACAAAGACCTTGAGAAAACAAATGAGAATATACAGGAGAGAAATCTGAAATTTCTCCCTCAAGACTTCAGCCACTTTCATCTGACAGATCATGAAAATCAGACAGATCATGACCTGCTTATGCTCACTGGAGATCTTGCCCTGCAGCACAGCTGATAGTGTTTTAAATTCCCAGGGCCTGGAGCTAGGAAGAGGCCCTCTGGGGAAGGGACAGGAGTGTTTTACTCTGGGGTTTGCCAGCACCAACCCAGCTGGGCAAGTCTTACCTCACACCTCATTACAAACCTGGACCAAATGCACAAACTGACTTATTTTGGCTCTACGTGACTGGGACAGCAACACATCAATACATTTGTGAGAATATGAATCAGACCAGCCAGACTTCAGCAGGACTAGAATTACTCCTAGAAAAGAGCTTCAGGAATGCCTACTCATAGAGTGTGAACTTTTCTTCCTTGCAGAAAAGGAACATGGAGATTTTGGCAAAATTTAATCAGTGTCCACCATGCAGGTGACCTGAGCAGCTGCCTCTCTCCCTGCAGGACCTCACATAGGATTCCAAAGGGAAAACTTCCCCAAACCTTTCTCTAGCCTCTTGAGTCCCTCCTAGTTTGGGAAATGCTGTAAGAGCACTCATGAGTATCTCAGTACAGCAAGGCATGAGCTCAGGGGCAGACAGTCTCCTTCCTCAGATCCATTTGCTGTCCTGCTCTGACCAGCCTTGGAACAGCTCTGCAGGTGAGGCACTGTGTGGCAGTCTCAGAAATGAAGACACACCTTTCAAGGCTGGGAGACTTCAATCATTTTCAAAGTGCAAACTGTTGAAAAGCAAAGCAACTATTTATCAGCCCATGTAGTAGAACCCAAGCTGCTTAATCTTTAGTAATTTGTATCAGATGGGAAAAAATAGATTTTTGCAACATTAATGCAAATTAAGAGGAAAATGCTGATTAGTTCAGGCAAGCTGCATATGAAGAATGGATTTGCTCTTCCTTTAATATGCTCTGCAAGTCTCCTTTTCTGTCTCAGTACCTTTTTCTCCCCTGCTTTTATAGTTTGTAATCCAATACTGTTATAAAGGAACAGAACTATTTTATGTGTGCAGCTTCCAGCTCCTGTTTTCCCTCTGCTGTATACAAGGGTGGCCTCAGGCTCTCTGCATGCTTAACTGAAATACATTCCCATTCAGCAGGTGAGGAGGATGCAGGGATCTGTGTGTAGGTTATGGAGAAGTCTCTTGCCAGGCTGGTGCATGAGTGTCCCCCAGGAGCACCTGGAAGCTGTGCCTGTGCTCCATGTGCACTCGTGCACAGTTACAGCTGATTTCTGAGGATGTGAGCTCAAAACAAGAGTCCCATAAATACACCAGTGAAGAAAAGGGCTGGCTGGATGCAGCACAGGACACAGATGGCTGTAGTAAAGAAGCCACCTGCTGAAACAGGCTGGACTGAGTAGGGGCTGCCTCCTTCCTCACCAGCCAGATCAGAGAGCCACGTGTGGGGGAGAAGCAGCTCTCGAGGAGTGGGTGTAATGCACAGTGAGAGTTCAGTGAGAGGACACACTGCCCTGGGTCAAATGTGTGTTTTGAGGGAAAAGTGCTTTGGAAGAACCTGTCTTGATTCTTTAATGAAGTTTTTCAGCATATTTTAAGATGTACTTTTGGCTGGTTTTTGACTACAGATTTTAGGAACCCAGGATTCCATTCTGGACCAGTAAAACACTCTCTCTATTCTTGTCTTGGAGGAAGGAAGCTGTAGAAAATAAAACTACTAAAATCTATGCAGCAACAGTGACTTCTATCTACTGAGAATCAGAGTAAAAGATGCAAGGCAAGAATATGATTTGAAGTCTCTGGACAATCAGGATGTGACCCACAAATAGGAAAGAAGAGTTGTGAAACAGAAATGCATCTTTCCAGAATATGCAGAGAAAAAAATTTAGAGGTAAACTTCTGCTACCACCAAGGCTGCCAACATTGTAGTAGGGGGTACTACTGCTAAACACAAAGATTCCTCAGTGGCAAAAGTTCATCAGGAGAGACTGAATATTAAAGAAACAGTATTTTAAAAGGAAATAATTTGGTTTGAGGTTGCACTTTTCATCTTCATTCTGTTCAGAGCATTTTGAGGTTACAGACCATCACAGGAAAATTCAAAAGGAGTAGCCTCAAAGGGCAAATATGACACTGAACTGTGTTGGAGAATAGGGCAGGATGAGCTGTTTGGAAGATCCTTGTCCTTCTCTGTCAATAAGGATGGGAAAAGATGGAGAGTGCCCGAGACAATGAATTGGGAAAATCTGAGATGGTGCTCGATGGTTCTGCTGCTGGAACTGACAGGACAGAGAGAAAAGAACTTCTTTAGAGAGTGAAAAACCCACTCCCTGCTCTGTGCTGCACTTTTAGTCTCCTTCCTCATCTAAGTTTTTGCCATGTGGAGGCAGGAATGGGGGAGGTGAGTGATTTCTCCTTCCCTTTCCACAGATTCTGCTATAAAACCTCTCGACACAGAGGTGATTTTCCCTCCAAGTTTGTGTAATATTTCTGAAGAGCACCAGTGGATATTGCCAGGAAATACTCAAAAAATCTGCAGAAATGTAAGCCCTCATCTTTGTCCTGAGCACTTTCCTTTGTGATCTTCAGAGTGTCAGCTCAGTGGGAATACCCTGGAGGCTGTGCTTTGCATGTGGCTTTGCTTTCTACACCCAGGCAAAACCCAGCTGTTCCTGTCAAATGTCTTGGGATTTCTGTGATGGAGATTACAAGTGGCTGTGGTGCAGGTTTTAATAGAAGTGGATGGGCAATTACTTGTATCTTAATCTGAGAGGCAGTAGATCCCCTGAAACCAAGTCAGGCTGGGCTGCTTTTGCAAGTCCTATTAAAGGATCACATGAAAATGCTGTTGCCTGGTAGAGGGTCAGAATCACTGCATTTTGTGCTATAAGTGTGAAATCTTCTTGAAAGAAAAACTCTAAAGATGACCTCAGGACAGGATGATCTGATACTCAGCCAGGCTAAATTTGCATAAAGAGAGTGCAGGAGGAGAGAGGCAAACTTAAATAAGTACAAGGTTGTTTGTCATAATAAATTAATGCCCTCAGTTGTCAGATGGATGTGGGAGGTAAGCAGCACACCTCAGCACACCATTCCTGAAACAGAAGTGGAGTGTTTTCCAGACAAAATCGTTCTAGTGTGTGTCCTCAGCTGGTTGAAAACTGCACTGAAATAAGTCATGGATGTCAATAACTAAGTCATGTCAGAGACATAAATTAAGTCAACTCTGGTTGTTAGTCTTGTTCACTTCTATATTTTCATCATTGGCTGCTGGAATTGAGTTTATTTTATAGATTTTGAAGGTTGTGAGATCCAGAGGGGACTGTAGTGGCTTTGCAGAAAATGATCAGAATTCTCGATAATTTTGGGAACTCTGGCACTCTGTAAGGTCAGGTCTTACACTTATGCAAATATTCATGCAAATGTACACTTTGGATGAATAAAATCCCAAAGTGCAGTATTTAAATAAGGAATAATTAGCTACTCATTAGTTGAGCCTGCAGCTTTTCCATCATAAACTAAACAAAAGTTAACATTACCTTACCATGCCAAAGGTAACTCTGGGACAATCCAAGAACTGTGTTTAAGACACAGAATTTGTTCATTCCATCTTGTATGCTACTTTTAATAAATACCTACTTTATTCTCTTAGCTCTGTCTAGTCTTTGTTCCAGGTCAGCCTCTCCAGGCATCATTGTCACAGTTTTCTAAGACGAGTAATAGACCTCAACCAGGGAGAATGACAAGAGGTTTTCTTTGCTGAGGTTGTTTTCCTGCTTACAAGATAGTAAATACTGGTAGAACTAGTGTAGTCTACTTTAGGAAAAAGGAAACTGAGGGTTTTCAACATCTTTGAATACATAGAAAGATTCTACAAAGAGTAAAATGCTCCTTTATGCTCACTGGACTGTGAAAAGACATAATAGACTGAGTTTATATGTATGCCTGCAGCCAGAGATACTTAGATTACACCTCAGAAAACTTTTCTAGTAGTTAAGTGCAGTTAAATAATAGAATGAGGTAATGTGCTCTTGGGTAAATAAATGTTGCTGAATGTTTCTCTTTCTCCTGGGAAATGCAAGGATGTCCCTTCTGCAGCCCAGCCCCAGGAATCTGTACCAGAACTGCTGCACAAGGGACTGGGAGGATGGTTAAAGGAAGTCCTTCATGCCTAATCTTCATCTCTAAACTTTCAATTTTTGTGCATTTCCGTCTTCAGCTTTGCTAGCAGAGGCTGAACCACTTATTTTGAGTCATCATCCCATCAGAATTTTTACCTTTATACACTCTTTCTAATGTTCACCTTCCTCCACTTTCTCAGTCTCCTCAGCTCAGTCAGCAGCAGACTCACTCTATTTACAGAGAGAGGGAAAAGGATTTCCTGAGTATGGCTGAGATGCTGCTGTTCCTGAATTGTCCTAAGGCAACCTCTTTCATTCCCTTAAATGCATATATAGAGCTTATTGAGCATCACTTGGATGTGTAAAATTAGCTGGATGAAGCTGATCCTCCTCTGGTTATGCAAAAATAAGATATTGCAGAGAAAAAGTGAGGAGTTCTAAAAATTAGTGACAGAAACCAGTGGAAATTTTCATTGACTTTGATGGGGTCATAAATTCACGATAATTCTTGTATTTTGGCACAAATTGTTAAAGATGCAATAACTTCACTGGAGCCTTGTCAGTGTACAGGAGAATACAATTCTGGAAGTCTGGGGATTCATGAAATGATGTGTTTCAATATGTGGGTTGCTAAGTTGTTAACTCAAATGCACTGTGAGTACTATCTGAAAAGCTAATCTAAAGTAATAAAGCTAATGTGCTCTTGGAGCATCCTGAGGATTTGAAGTCAATGCAGTTCTTGAATGACGAACATAATTTCAAAAGATATAAAATAGTTTATAAAAGCACATTGCAGTCCATTGTAGAGGAGCATCTTACTATTCTTTTCAGTGGAAATGAAATCTTTGCTGTGGCATGAACTTTGGGTTGATCAATCTTCAGCGTAGTCACAAATACAATTTACTGTTATTACAACAATTTGTTGTTTTTAAAGCACTAGCAATGTTCTTAGTAATTTGCAGGTAGGTGTTCAAACAAAAGCTGTTTCCCAAAGGAAGTAAAATGCACACCTGTTGTAGATAAAAAAATGACATATATGTTGTGTAGCACACAGCATACTGAGCAGGTACATGCTTTAGTAATGAACTTAGATCCTGCATGGATACAAAAGGGAGAAAATCTCTGTTGTTTCCTCCACTGTTGAATTGTTTAAATGTCCTCATAGGTGTTTTCCAGTTTCCCTGTATTGGTTCCTATATATGCCACATTACCTTCCATTCCCTTGAGCAGAGAAAGCTGAACCAGCAGCGTTTTTCTAGGAGAGACATTATCTTTTGTGCCATGGCTACCAGGCCCTGAGCCTCAGCCCAGTGCTGGCTCTGCAGTGCTGGCAGAGGTCACCAAGCTGACAGCCCAGAAAGGGTGGCAGTCACATGCATTTCACATGTTTAGCTGTATATTACTGTGCTGTATGTGCTGTGAAGGTATAGCCCATGGGCTGTCCTCAGCTCTGGGACAACAGGGAGACTTCTGTCCCCTCCTTTGTATGGGGAAAGGAGTAAAAACAGTTGGCATCTCAACTCAAACTGTGCAAATTTGGCTGAAATCTTTCTGCTGTAAATAGACCAGTAAAAGTTATTCAGCCAAAAAATGCTGTGACAAAAACTCTAGTCTTACCTTCAGGAAACATTCACCCCAAGTAACGGGGCTCTTTCCAGTGGCACTGCAGGGAAAGGGAACAGGAGCAGCCATGCTCTTTGAGATGGACATCACACAGGTTTAATGCATACAAAGAGCAAGTCATATATTCCCACTGTGCTGGGAAAGCAAAGCAAGTTCTGATCCTGACAATGGCATCTCCTGCACATCTGGCTCAGCGTGTTGCTCTCTTCATGTGCTCCCCATGCAGCCCCAGCAGCTGGGGGATGGCTTTGTCATTGTGTTTTCCACTCTGTGTAGACAGGTATGAGCTAAAGCCACAGAAAATTCAAAGGCTGCTAAACAATTACTGAACCTTTAACCATCAAACTCTTTTTCTTGGTCATCATTCTGCTTATCAACTCTTATAAACCCTGTGTGTGTGTTACTGCAAGAGGAAAGGCAGGCCCTGTTCTTCCTGTGGCAGATGAAAATTGTTTCTAAGGGTGACTTGAATTGTCATGTAGAACCAGCTGCTTTTTTCTTGTGTTGGTTTTCTTTTGCCTTTTTCTATTCCATTTAGGTTTTGTTTTATTTTGTTCTACTTGCTGACTGTCTTCAATCTGCATCTGTTTATAGGGACAGCTAAAATGAAAGCAAGTAAATTAATGGGTTGACTTGCAGCACAAGATTGAATAAGTTGTTTAGATAGACATCTCCTCAGGTCTTTCTTCTCTGAATAGCTGTGAAAGCGCCTTCATTAATTTCCTTTATGTTATGGGGTACTGAATCAACCAATAAATGAACTGAGCCTGTTTCTGTAAAATCTGTGACAAAAGTTTAGACTTTTAAACTCAGACTGCATTCACATCTGTTTTTATATGTATTCTCTTCACAATCCCTAGGAAAAGAATGCTTGTCACATTATCTAAGTTGAAAAGAATATTTTGCAGTGAGTACATGAAGCAAATTTTGCATTTAAAATTTTGAAGTACTAGTAATGGAGATTAATTTCTGAAAGTCTTCTTTGAGAAAAGAGAAAATATCCATGTAAGTAATAGATCATCCTGTTGTAAGGTTTTTGCTCAATAAACACTATTTACTATGTTATACAGGAGAAGCAGTTAACATGTGCAAATGTTAATGGTTGAACAAGAAGAAAGATATTTAACAAATTAGTCACATTGCAGAGTGATTTGACTTTTTTTCATCATTGTGATCTTTTAGTCTGACCTCCTTTGTAACACGGTAGAGGAGACTTGGATTAATTATTTCTTAATTGAAGCAGAGTAGAGCTTCTAGAAAGATGTCATATCCTGCTTTAAAAATGAACATAGGTCCCAGCATAAAATGTGGCAAAGGACTCCAGTAATTGTTTGTCCTCTTTGTAAGATTTGTGTCTTTTTTTTCTAACCTGAATTTCACTCTCTTTGGTGCTGTATGTAATTATTTGTTGCATTGAAGAACCTATTATTTATAGGTTTTTTCTTTATGTTCCAGTTATTTCACTCTGTGTTTGGCTGTCCCTTTATTTTGCAAATGGAGCAGATGCCAGCATGACTCATATGCTGATAAATTGTTTCTATATTCAATGGGAAAGCTATTTTATGAGGGAAGAATCTTTATAATAATTTCTAATTGCTTAACATAAAATAATTTTTTAATTTAAAACTGAAGAAATAAAGACTTCAGAACTCACAAACAGAAGTCCAATGACAAGAGGAAAAGACAACATGAAGGCACAAATTGAGCCTAATGTATAGTGAATATTTATGATGAAAACACAAAAGTAATCAGCTGAACAGCTGAAGAAGGTAGGACAAGGATCCTGCTGTAGCAAACATAAAGCTGGAATAAGTCACCAGCTTTCAGAAGTCAGGCTTTGCTTTATTTCCCAAAGACAAAAAGTCTTTCCCAAGTATGTTTTCTCTCTCCACTCCTCATGAGTGCAGTGGCCTCAGCAGCCAAGGAGGAGGGAGGTTTTTGCTGTGGCACTGGCCCAGGCAGGGCTCCTCAATGCCCTGGCACCTCCCAGCCTGTCCCAGTCAGGAGCTGGAGGACTCTCAGCCAGTTCAGTGCACAAATCGTTTCTCAGGTACTGAGCTAGAGATCTAAAGATCGACAGTGATTGCCCCACTGGGTGGCAAATGGTAATTTCTACACCTAGAGCCCATTGCTGAGCTGTATTGGCTTCCCCATTGATTTATTAGGTGACTCTTGGTCACACCAAATTGTCATGACTGTGAATCCAAGCCTTTAGTTTATTTTTTTGGATAGGTGTTAACAGCTCCAACTTCCTGCCTCCCCACAAAGTGCATATTAATTTGTTTTTGAAAAAAATACTGCAATCTTTTCTTACACAAATGAATTATTTCATTCTTCTGTGGGACATCACATCCTACACCTCTTCTATTAATGTGGAACTGTTAGTGGAGGGAAAACCCCTCACTGTTTCTTGTTTCTGCATATGAATATTAGCCTCAATTTGAAAACCATGAGTTGCATTCTAATGTTCTGATTTTTTTCACTGATAAGTTTGATCTTTTTTTTTTGTAAGTCACTTGTGACCTAAATTATGATTTTTGTCTATCTAGAGTTGAAACATTCTGACAGATTTTCACCATAGTGAAAAGATTTCACCATTGTTTACAAACTCTGTCCAGCCTTAGGTGATTTCCATTTTCTTCCCTTAGATGGTGCTAATAAGGTACAAAAAGCAGACCCAGACTGTGCAATGTTTTAGAAAGAACACGAAGTACAATGAAGGCTTGTTTGGATTCTATGAGCAATTTCTTTCCTCCTCTCTGTGCTACATTTCTGCCTTATTTGTGCTTATTCAGGCTCCAGAATGACACTGTATAAAAGTATCAAATTTGGTAAACAATTACATCTGATGACTATATGTTCATTTTGGAAAACTAGAGGAACAAATGTTGTCTGTATCTGAGCTGCAAAATGAACAGACTTTTCATTAGCTTTGTACTCTCCCAGGGAAAGCTTACTGCCAGTATCTGAACTCTGGGAAAATGGACTTGTTTCATTGGTAGACAGTGTTATTCACCATTAATTAGGGGCCCCCCCAAACAACTTTTTCTTTAGTGTATAGCAGTTATCCCTGTGCACAGAAGCATAGAAAAATTTGCTCAGTAGAAAATGAAGGAGAAGAGAATCTCTAGCAATTTTTCCTCTGGGTGCAAGTGTCGAGGATGTGTGGACCATCTTGAGTAACCGTACTTGCATTTTTTTCCCTCACTGTAGTCCTGAGAATCATGCTGTAGATGAGTAGTTGTTTTATGAAATTTCAGTATAGCATAGGGTGAAGCTCTGGAATGAAGTTTTGCCACATGAGGATTTGACCCTTCCTCAGGGTAATTTAAAATACAAGCCCCACATCTCACTATTCTGCATGTCCAGTGCAGAGGTAAATGCTTTCAGAAGTGCATCCATGACCTGAAGACCAGGATCAGCAGCATCTGTAAGAAAAGTGACAGCTCATCAGAAGCATCTCAGCCTGCCCATGCATTTGGCAGCAGAATTATCCTTTCATTCTTTCCCCCCTCCCCACCACCTTCACCTCTCCTGGCTCACCATTGCTTTGCTCTCACAGGCAGTTTTCAGCCTGCCTGCTTGGTTGGGGTGTCTGTTGAGCACATAATTGATCATGACTGCTCATCACTGCAGAGGAAGAGACACAGGGCTTGGGAGGGCAGGAGTGGCACAGGTCTGGATCCCAGGACCCTGCAAAGCTGAGTGCCCAGAGGAGCCACACAGGGTCAGCTGTGTCCTGCCTGGGGATGCTGCCAGGATGTAATTAGCACTTTGCTCTCAGGAGCAATAGAACTAAGTTCACCTACAATACATGGATGAGAGAGACTTCACTGTTTATCAAATCTAGTTAGTTTGATTTAAACCCTCTAGGTTAGCCCAGTAGTGGATCTGTTTCTTTTCTGACCCTTCACTCATATTCATTATTGATTTTTCCTGAAAGACTTCAAGGCAATTACCTCATGCCACTTTATTTTATCCTTTCCAGAAGAACCTTGAATGAAGTTTTAGGACACTGTGAAATCAAGGAACATTCACTCCAATCAAACACAGCCAACACTTTTTGTTGCCTTTGAGGTACAGGTTTTAAGTGCTGTCCTGACTGGAGTGCCTCTGTGATTGCTAATGTGTGGTGAGTCCCACATTTCTATGGCCCATCTACCTCACATGGCTCCCTTTGACAGGCCAAAGTACACTTACATGGGCTTTGAATTTAACCATCTTGTTCAGGGATTCATCCATTGTCTGTCTTTACTTTTTTCTATTGAAGAGCCAATTTACAGTGCTTGTAGCAACCAGACTTAAAATCTAAACATTAAAGCTCTTCCTTACCCTTTCATTACCTAATCTTACATTTTAGATTAAACCAGTGACATGAGAATGGTTTCCCAGAAAGATGTAAAGTTATGCTTTCCTCTGGTGAAGTCTGTGACATTCAAGCTTTATGAAGATTCATTTTTTGCTGCTTTTCCTGCTCAGGCCTCCTACCACATCACAAGGCTTTGTGTATAATTATTACACACAGAACTATAACAAAAGAATTTTACTAGTTTCCAAAGACAAGGCCACGAATTTTTAAACAAAGAGATCAGGGGGGCTTGTGCAATGTTGTGTCTCTGATGATGAGATTTTAGTTAAATAAGCAATTTTATTTTGACATTGAGCCCCAGCTCCATTCATTGCACAATATGGACAGAGATCACTTAATGAACAGATGTTCAGTTTTGATTTTTCTCAGCACATGGCATAGGGCCCTATTTGTCAGGTTTCCCACTCTGTTGACCACTCAAAATTTCTAATTTTCTCTTGAATTATGTGACACTTGTCATAGCATTAGGGCAAATCCCAGTTACATGTCAGCAAGTGAACTCCTGTGGTCCTTCTTTGGTTTGTTGGACCGTAGCACATTTAATTTGGAAACACTTGGAATTGTACCTAATTCCTAATGTTGCTCTTTATTCATAGACAGTTCCCTCAAAAGCTTTATTCATAAATTGCATTAAATTCTCAGATTTCTGTGTTCTGTTGTCTGAGTTGATCTTCTCTGTATGATAGACCACATAGTAGCATTTTCTCAAGTTCCCATTCAGCAGAGCATCCCATCTACTGCAGAGTCATCTGGGGTTAAATCTTGCCTTTAGGGCAAAATCTAGGTAATGAAGATGATGTAACTGAACTTAAATGGTTGTTGTTATCCACTGTAGATGTTCTTAACATGCTGTTTTCACATTCATTTGGCCATTCAGAGAAACTGGGTTTTGCTGGAGCATTGAATTTCATGGTTGTGTTTTGGTTGAAAGGCTCAGGTAAAAAATTTGCTGTGTCCTGGCCAAGGGAGCACCAAGGCTGACACTCCCTGTACAGTGCAGATTTCCTCTTGTTGCACACACTGGCTAGCATTTGATTTTTTGATACAAAATAGCTGATGGTGCCAGGAAATAATAAATTGGATCAGAATTGCCACTGTGATGTTACCAGATGCATCCTATTCCAAGTTTCAGTTTTTTGTTTGGCAAAACTGAGTGACTTTTGCAGACAGATTGNCAATAGGGAGATCAGTGGCATTTTCAGCTTTTAAATGTCTGATTTGCAGTCTTGATATTTAATATGCAGTTCCTCATGAAACTCATGCTTTCACATAGTTAATTTTTAAGGGATCAACAGGGTGGAATGGTTACACAGAGGGATCATTTCAAAAAACAGCTTGTCATAGTTTTGAGATCTGTACCATAGCATGTGTAAGTGAAATTGCAAACCCAGATACTCCTAACAGATAGTTTTCTTGTAGTGGTTTAATTCCTAACAGTGTTAAGATAGAGAATAAGTATAAAAAACTTTAAACATTTTCACTTGCTTACTTCACAACCTCTTGTGAAGCTGTTGTAATAACCAGTCAAGAAGAGCTATTTCTGCAAATGCTCATTAGTGTATTTCTAAGTGCTCAACACTATTACCAAATTCTGCTTTCTACATAAATATTTTTAGTGTTTGAAACAATAGCTGTTACATTTCAAAGAATGTTGGATGTCTGGCACTGTAGCCTTTTAAACAATAGTTAAAGGCTTGACAATACTTGTATGGACAAAAAAGATTTTGTTTGTTGTGATTTGTGAGGCTATACTGATGATGACTTGTTAATTCTTGGACTTCTACCATCTCTGAGCCAAGAATTTTGACAGAAGTGTTTTTTTCACTTGAAAATTGTCATTTGGATTCTTTATATCATTTGAATCATGATTCATTAATCTCCTCTTTAAAACAGTTGTCCAAAGCAAATGCAGAAACAATAACAGAGACCCCTGGTGACCTGACTTACTGCATTCATAATGAATTGCAAATATTCATAACTATCAATTGATTGCAACTAACACGTTGACAATAATTCATGGAAACGAATGGGAAATGTTTATGGACAAGAAATAAATACATAGTAATCAAGATTGAGTAATGAATGACTTGCCAACCCAAAATGGGGGGAATTTTTTGAAGAATAGGGTTCTGTACAATTTACTGTGCTGTTATTATCTGCAGATATCCATTGAAAGGTATCAATGTCTATATACATTCTGCTTTGGGCACAATTTGCACCTCTGCTGGGCTGCTAAGGCATGAAAGTCAGGGCAGATGTAATGCAGAGTGCACTGTCCAGGGCTAGAGACTGGAAACTGACTGTCCTTAAGGTAACAAGCTAGGATGGATCAGGATTTCTCAGGGTTTTGAATGCTAAAAAATAAAATCAAGGTCAATCTCTAATTAAGTGGGACCTGGAGTGAATATAAATGATTCCATTCACCCATGCAGCAATGTGACCTGCTAAGGAGAAACAACCTCACAAAGTGTTTTTGTGACTTTGTTGCATCCCCAGCTTGAGCTCCTCCCAAGATGGTTCAGGTCCTTTAATGGCAGTGCAGTTTCAGACTGATTTTAATTCTGCCTGGGTGGGGCCATTAGGAGAACAGCAACAAAACTTCTTCCTCAGTCATGTCTGTCAACCCTTTCCCTGCTGGATTTATCCTCCTTCAGAATGACAACTGTCTTCAGCCAGATAGTTTTGTTGATCTCATCAATTTTTGACTCTGTCAGAAAAATGCAAGTAGTACAGTGCCAAAAATGGATGTCAGCCAATGGATTTACTGTCTCAGGCAGATTGTCCCTGAGTCCCTGTAAGAGCATCAGACCAAATGTATAAAGGAGCACACTTATTCTGGGTTCTCTCCCAACAAAAAAAGTAGGCCTAAAAAAATAAAAAGCAGTTCTATGCCATCATCTTTTTCAGTTGATTCATGGAATGTCAGGATTCTAACAAGCTTGTCCTGTACCAAGAATAAACTTGGAAAAGGTAAGCTGTGTTCAAAATCATGGCCCTGACTGCATTCTCCAATGGGAAGAGGGTAGCAGGAAGGGCAAGTCCTGGAAGGATAGGTTTTGGCTCTGCACTCTCAAGCTCTTGAGCTCCCTCTTGAAACTGTTTGAGATATGTTTTTGACATGACTCAGGTGAATCTCCTTAAAATCCTTTGAAAACCAGGGCTACAAATCTCCCAGAGTTCCCAAAGGTTAAAGCACCTGGATGAGTGATCAGTGCTCCAGGGAGCAGCACTGCCTGGTGAGCCAGAGCAGCACAGAGATCTTGTTTCTGGTGCAGCAGAGAGGAAAGAGGAATTGCCCCATGTCAGGTCTGGTCACTGAGAGGAAAACACCCCACAAGCTCTCTGAATGTCTCAATGGCCACACTCTAACAGAACATAGCAGCTTCCAGGGGCAGCTGTGGATGACAAGCTCTTCTGAAACTTTGGTCCAACTCTCTACTGTTACACCTCAATTTTAAAGGTTTTGGTACCCTAAAATTTCTGGCCATAAAGATTTTGTAGGTGGTAACGATGATTTTCCTTTATATTTGAAACTAGAAAGAAATACAGGGAAACTAGGTGAAAAGTAAATCTGCCACAATGTAAGCTTTGCAGCAGAAAATATCAAAATAGGGAGATAATGCAGCATCTTTAGCAGAGATGGGCAAAGCACTGAGATTCAGCAACACACATTGTTCAGCATTTCTGAATAGCAATAGACATTGAAAGGGCTGATCTGTGGGTGGTGAGCAATCAGTGAGATGTTCTTAGATAGAAATGGCTAAAAGTCTCATTTAAAAGCAACCTTTCCTCCATTTGGGTGAGGAAGAGCAGCAGGTTTATGGTTTTCCTGTAGCTGGCAGACTTCAATTTGTTACTCAGGAAAAAATTTTACAAATGCCTTTTTGTTGGCTAATGTGTAAATGTGAATTGCCAAAGACAATGTAATGATGTAAAAGGACCATCAGGCAGTCAGAGCAGCTCTGCTTTTGGATGAATGTGCAGGATAGGGTCAAACAGCCAGATTTTTAATTTGATGCTTTCCCAGTAAGAAAAATATCTCCCCTGCTAATGTAAGGAGAGAGAGGGTGGGGGGGAATGCACTGCAAGTGGAAGCAACCACAGGGGTCCCTGAAAGCAGTTGTATAATGATTATTTGACAAGGCTTCCTGGATGCTAACAATCCCATTAAAAATAAGTTGGCAAAAAACATTAAGATCCTGAACTGACTGAAAATGAAAGAAGAGAAATGAGGAGGGATTAAAGTAAAGCTCAGAAATAAAGAACAACCACTGAGTGTGTCCACAGTGGGAGTCTGTGAGCCTGATGGGGAGCTCTGGGTAATTAGCTGTATTTGACTTCTTTCCTATATTCAAAAATACTTTTCTCTATCCTCTCCCTTCCACCCCATATTTTCCTGTAGAGCATGAATTCTTGGAGGTCACAGTATATACTGGGACACCCAGCTTTAGGCATTGTACGTGCACATCATTAGAGATAATTCTTGCCTGGAGAACTTTAAATCTGCATTTACCAGGCAGAGAAGGGAAATAGTAGTATCACAGATTTGCAAATGAGAAGAAACTGGGGCACAGAGAGGTGAAGGGGTGGTTTCAGAAATGTTCAATTTTCACTTGGACTCCTATGAAAATTGGGTTTGTCCAGAAATCCTAACACCTCTAAAGTGATAAAGGCATAGAATTGTTTAGGTTGGAGAGACTTTTCAGATCAAGTCCAACCACTAACCCAGCACTGCCAAGGAAAATAAATCATGTCCTCAAGGGCCACCTCTACACATATTTTTAAATACTTCCAGGGATGGTGACTCCACCACTTCCCTGGGCAGCCTGTCCCAGTGCTTGATAACCCTTTGGGTGAATAATTTTTTTCCTAGTATCCAATCTGGTGTCATTTGGAGGAAGGAGGAATGTGCAGACACGAGGCTCTGATGCTGCCTCCTGTGCTTCACCCTTCTCACTGGCAGTCCTTGGCTCACTCCATGAAAACCAGTCCCAAAGAGCTCCCACATGGGCAACACTGGCTCAGGCAGCAGTGATGTGATTTTTTTATAAATACCCTTCAGTGGTTCTCTGTTAAATGTGTGGACAGGCCTGCAATGCACACAGCTCCATCCTGGTCTAATTGGCAGATAAAAGCAAGAACAGCTTTTGTGGTGACTGCAACAACAAAAATTGAAGATGGAGATTGTTATATAATACAAATGTGTTAAAAAGAAACCACTTTCAAGTATGTAACAATCATTACTGAGAGCCTTGGGAGCAGTTTAAGGTTTGGGATGGCTGCCAGGGGTTTGGGATGGAGCAGCAGGGAAGGAGGAGGGCACCTGGCTGCTGGGGACAATGTCCATGCTGAGACCCTGAGCCACAGCAGCCAGCCAGTGGCCAGGGTGATTCCAGGGCCAAGCACAGCTCCCCCCAGAGCTTCCCTTCCCATGCTGGACCAGTCTGCAGGTGAGAATGTGCTGGTAGAGCTTTGCAATTGCTGTCACTCACAGGGATGGTTTGTTTCCTCCTCAGAATGGTCACAAAAATAAACTATTTTCATATGAAGAGAAAAATGTTTGCTTTATCAAGGAAGAACCTTGTGATGTACTGAAGGCCAACAGTGTCTAGTCTGATGTCTGTTGTTAAGTCAATGCTAACATAGATTTGTTTTCTGTAGGAAGAAAAATTTATATCTTGAATGCACTATTACAGGTGGTTCCCAACATAACTTCAGCTTCATGGCAAAAAGGATGAGATTTTGTTCTCATGTTGCTGCTTATTTTCTCTTTAACTCAAAATCTTTTCTGATATATTGAATACTGAGGCTTGTGGAAGATTTGCCTGTTTTATTTGGTTTGATTAAAAAAAACAAAAAAACCACAAACTTTTAATGTTGGCAATATTCTTAAATTAGACATTGTGTTAGTCTTGAGCCTTCTAAGTAGCACTTATGTGTCATCTTTTCAATTTGTTATTGTACATGTTCTATAGAAAAAGTAATTTGAAAGTGAAAAATACAAAAAACAGACCAGCTGCTTGGCAAAGCTGTGTGACAAGGCTCTGAGTGAGGTTCGACAAGGTCCAGGTAAAAGTTGGCTTGCTTAGAGACAGAGGTTACAAGTGACAACCTCCACAGGTTTTTCTTCCAACATAAATTATTCTGTGATTTTATGATTAACGGCAATTTTGTTCCCAAAACCCACAGTCCTGAAATATTGCAGTTTTTAATTCAAAATTTATGACTCATGGAAAAAAAGGCTCTTCATCTTAACCATCAACACATTTCTCACATGACTGACTGTAAAAGAAAAATTGTCAGTTGCATGTGATTTGTTACTTCTTCATACCATACTGAAGGGTTGTTTTGTAGAAAACCAGAAAGGCTTTAATGAAAGAGCAGCATAGTGTAGGGGCTGTGAATATAATCTGAGAGAGAATGTGAGTGGCCACACGTGGGGAGAAGGGTAACAGCTGTTGCTGGGGTGTCAGGGATTGCAGGAGGTGACAGAGATGGGGTGTGCCCCAGGCAGGGTGCTGCAAGCCCCAGTTCCTAAATGATGCTTTTCTCAGCAGCTGGGCTCTGCTGGCCACTCTCAGCTGCTCAGGGTGCCCAGGGCAGGAGTCACCAGTGCACCTGAGCTGGGCTTATCACTTCAGCCAAAGAGGGAGCAGAGAGTCACATCAGCTTCTTCATGGAGTCTCCAATTAGTGAATGACAGCAGAAAAAGCAGGTTCAGGCTCAGAGCCTAAGTCAGCTCTGAGATTTTGCTGTGTAATCCCAGCAAAGTGCACTGCACTCAACAGAACAAATGATTGTTAACCTTGGTATTTGCTCACTGGATGTCTGTTGCCTGGCAGAAAATCTTCTCCGTAGCCAATTTCCCATTAGAGAGGTAAAATAAAAACAGTAACGAAGAGGAGCAATCTGGCTTATGAGAAAGACAATTGCATTAACTATCAGAATAGCAAATTCTGATTCTTGTTCTGTCTCTATTTTCCTGGACCCCCTGTTCCATTTCTCCATACCTAATTTCTGAACTGGAAGATGGACAGTGATCCAGCACTGTCAGGGTGTTATGCTCGGGATGGGGAGGGGGTGGAATTAATAAGCAAACTCCTTTATGGACCAACTATGCCTCATTTTGAAGGCCTTTCCTATGTATATATATATATATATATAAAATCCCTGCTTTTATAAATCTTATGCCTTAATAAAAGTAGATCTTTCTTCTAAGAAGTCCTGTTAGACGCAGTGATTCGTTTCCCAGCAGTGTTTGGTGGGAGCCTGTGGTCAGGTTATAGATCTCATTGTATTTTCCAGGGCAGGTGAGTGGGAAACAGTGACTCCCCCAGCCAAAGAACAGAACTTCTCTAGGATCAGGAGTAGGAGAAGGCAATGTGCTTATTTGTGTCTCAAGTTATCTAACCATCAACTATCTCTGTTCTCATCTCTCTCACCCTACTCCCTCCAGAAATCTGTTATTGAAAGGAAGGAAAAGAGAAAACGTTTTTAAATGGGTAAATTGAGAAATTCACAGTGTTGCAAATAGTATGTGAGCAGGATAGAGTTGCCTAGGGCTCTTTTATGAGTCTCACATGGGGCTGTAAATCAATTTAGAATCGTAGAAGTAAGGCATAAACCAGAAAACTCTGTGTGTGTGTCAGCTGTGTTCTGTACAAATGGCTGATATTGTGTATAGTGTTTACTGCAAATCCTGTTGTGACCCATTTTCTAATGTAACTTGTTTAATTTTTCTTGTGACACAAAAAAATAAGGTCCAGAGTTTGCCGCTATATATAAAGTGTCAATTCTTTATTGGTTTGAATACTGAATATGTTACTGAGTCCCTCCAAACAGAGTCACTTTTAATCAAAAACAACTTAAATCCACGACTAGGTCTTTTTTTGCTTAATAAAACTCAAGTAATTTAAAGAATTTCTGCCATTTCTCCTGTGGAAGCAATTACAAACTACTGAGGCTTATGACTTTGTTTTTCCAACATGCAAGACTATATATTAGTAAATATTTCCCAAGACATTTTTAGGTAAATACAGAATCTTTGTCTACATCCATTTTGGACATAAATTGGGCTGCTATCTGTTGGAGAGCTTAAATGTCCAAATAGACCTTTACCTTCTGAAGGGTCTTCCTTTCTTTCTGCCATTTTCTACTTCAATCAAGAAACTTGGGGCAATTGTTATGTTGGATCTAAAAGAGTAAATTTAGACCAGAATATTATTTAAGTATTGCTACCAATATTTGGGACTGTAAAGTTCCAGAAGTGGTTTGTTGCATTTTGAAGAGTTTTAAGATGTTTTGATGCATTAGGTAGATGTTTCATCTGCAGAGCCCAAAGTCAGGAAACTCAGAATGAAGACAATTCATTGATGATACAAGGTAGATTTTTGGGTTTTTTTCCCCCCTCCGTGTGGATCTTGACCAAATCAGAAATCCTGAGATACAATCAAATTTAATCCATGACTACAATGGCACACCCTAATCAAGGTGTTTCCCTTGGCAGGACTGGAGAGAGCAGAATCTGTTCCTTGTGGAACCATCCTCAGTGGCCTCTCCAAGTGCAGCAGGCAGAAGCTCTCCCCATCAAGGTGGCAGCCCTGATGTGCCAGGGTTGGAGGGAGATTGAGGCTCCTGTCACAGGGAGGAAATGATCTGTTGCAGCAGTGGAGGTTCATGAGAGGAGGGAATTTGTAACGTGCCCATCGCCATGACCAGCTTCTGGTGCTGTTGAACACAGATTTGTGAGTGCTGACATAGTTGCCTACATGAGTCATACTTTGCACTGAAAGTTTTATTTAATGAGCTTTGAGGAAAAATATTTCAAACAGTTTTATGTGTTTCTCTATCCAGGCAAAAAGTTTGAGCACACATCTTCCCCTTGTGGAGAGTGCTTTCTCTTTTCCAGCTGTCAGAACACAAGGGTCATTTGAGTATTCTTGTCAAGTTTTCCAGATGCTTGTTTTGAATTGATGGGTTTGAACAGGAGCAATTTGTTATGCTGGCACTTCCCCCCTCCAACTGCACAAAGAGTCAGCCTTTGCAGATACATTATCATCTCCTTCCCTGGAGAAACTGCTCTTCTTAAGATAGAACTAATGGGTTGGGAGATTTTAGGTCTGAACCAAAGGTCAAACTTGTCTGATAGCTGTGAAAGGGAATGGGGATGTGTAGACTGTTGCCTGGGTGGTAGATATTTCTTGCATGCATATGTGTGCAGATAAGGCTAGATAGATTATTTGGCACTTTGACTGAAGTATATTTCTTTTTCTGTTTTGGAAATATTTTTTCCCTTTTGGAAATATTTTCGAAGGAGACTTTAATATCAAAGTGTAGGCAATCCAGTGGAGTATAAAAGTGCTTGTTCAAGTTTTATATGATTGATTTGTTACAATTTCAAAAATTCTCGTTGTAAAATTCAACCTGTAGATCTGTTTTCTACATATGCTTTGTTTTAACATCTTATGGAAGTACTGCCCAGTATGCACAGACTCACTGAGTTTGAATAGGCAGGAGAAGAGATGCAAATGGTGTTTGCCAGGCACTGCTGGCCAGATGTGCCCAGGGTGAAGGAGTGGCCATGGTGGCTGAGCAGTAGGAAAGAGGTGGTGGGAAGTGAGCATTTGCCACCTACAGAAATGCTTCTTTCATTTGAGGGGATTTCCACATGGAATGAAAAATTAGCTCCCTTACTACAGAAACTTGTGTAGAGGTATAAAAGGATGTGTGGTCACAGCAGAGCTGCTATTTAGATTCAAAGGAAAAAGAACATGAAAAAGAAATTAGATCTAATCAGAAAGAGTCAGGTATGTGTTCTGTGTCCAGATAAACTTTAAGACTCATTAACTAGCTGAGAAGGAATCTGCAAACTCCTGCTGAGAAACCTGGTGTCAAATCTGTTGGGTGATTATACAGATAATTAAACCAATATATGAATGTTTTAAGTGGTGATCAACTATACTGAAAGAAGATTCTTGGCAGCTGAAGGTAAGAATGAATGTTGTATATGGCATTTTCATCCTTTTTCACCTTTGTTTGACCAGAGATTTATGACTAATGTCAAGTATATTCAAGTGGAAACAATTTTACAGGCATAACAGTATCATAAAAACTTGGAAATGAATCTTATGCTTGTATTCCAAAAATCATTCCAGATCACATCACTTAAGGAGGAGTGAGAGGCTCTGCCACTCAAAGGAGTGACAAATTCAATTGCTTCTCTATCTCCATAATAAGTCTCATGGTGCTGGCTACGAGGATTAATGTGATTTTGATGTGCTCCTAGTGTTTCACCAGTTTGTGATATTTTCCATGAGGAGAAGTGTATTTCTGTGTTTAAAAATACCTAAACGTAGGTACAATGGTCAAAGTGTATTGTCCAGAAGTTCTGCAGTCATTAATTGCTTTGCAGCCAGATCTTTGGGTAACTGACTTAAGTTGCACTGGAAGCAAGAGGGAAGTGACCTCTGAGGCTTGGAAATGCCTGTGAGCATGGAAAGGATTGCTTTCCCAAACAGTCCTGGCTGAAGGGACCTAACCCAGCTGCGAGGAATGTGACAGCCCTCTAATTCCAGTGCTTGTAATGAGCTGCCTCTGTGACATCTGCTCAATTGGATAGATACACTAAAAAAGTGAAAGTAACTTTCCTTAGGCCACGATGACTCAGTTAAAAATTGTCCTGCTCAGGAGGTTGTAAAAGCAGCCTGGAAAGTGATAACATTAGCTCTTCTGGGCCATTGCACAACCTCATTTATCCTTTAATGATTCTTGTGTTTCCCAAACCTGCGTGCAATTAATATTATTTAACGGATACAGGAATGCTCATCAGGCATTTGTTCAGCAAATAAAATATTTTCAATAACTGTGATCTAAAACTTTAAGCAAATGAGTTGCTCTGATAATCTCTTCATCAAAGTAGATATTCTCAAATGCCCACATTAAATTTTGGACTGCAGGTATCACCTTTAATGTATGCTTCAGTGGCTGCTGGGGCTGGAAGAAAATCATTACTAATTGATATGCTTTAATGGCCTGAGAGCTTTCAGAGTTGGATGAACCCAAGAGAAACGCTGAGAGGTAGATATTTGATTCTAATGATGCCTGAGTAGGTACAAGCAAAAAGTAGAACTATCATGACAGCTATATCATTGTCAAACTGCTCCATCTCAGATTTTCTACTAGTTTGACACTATTACAAAACTATTTTAATGAACCCATGAAAGGCAAAATTAGATAATGGATAGAAACCTAGAAAATGAACTCTGTGCTGGTATCTGTATTTGCCAAGATCACTGGAGAGAATAGGAGTTTGAGATTTGTAAACTATCTGTTAGTTAGTGCATGGTATAATTTTCTTCTATGTCTTGAATATCTAGTAAGTTTTTTATAAAAATACAAATATTATGAAATTTTCACTTCACTGTGATGATGTAGGATGTGAGTGATGGGTGTTCTAATTCCCCATCCTGGCTGCATTGATCCCTTCTGCAGCTGCCACCTTACACTGCACTTGGCACACCTCACACAGAATGGGAGAAAATAAGAATGGTTATGATGCTTCTGTGGT
>WBNO01028063.1:248645-392559 GCA_013400575.1 Peucedramus taeniatus
CTCAAGTATGAGCTGCATTAAATGCTTAATTCACCTTTAAAGACTTCTTATTTCTGGCCTCAGCCCAATTCCTAATTTTCACAGTGGACTACTGTGTTTCTAGCACAGTTATCAAAGGCATGTTCTCCTTACTGAGAGGGATGTGGCATTTTCAGTGGAAACTGGGGTGGTTTTGGAGATCTGCTTTAGCATCAGAGTTTGGGGCCTATGACTTTCATCTTGTTTTTCATGTTTAGTAGCATCTTTGGTGAGACTTAAGGGAAAAAGGTACCATTGCTAGTGAATACATGTCATTGTATGTGTGAGTGAAGCAGAAGAACCAATACATAACCCTTTCTGAAGGATTTACAAAAGATATTTGTATTTTATTCAGTAGGAAATGTGCTTTTCTTTATGAGTTTCTTTTGATGACTTGGAAACTCTGATTATATGGAGCTAATAATTCCTGTTTATTCCATGAAACTGGAAAGATTCTTTTTAGGCAGCATAAAAACTTGGTATTAACTCACACCACTTGTAGTGGAACAGTTTTGATGATTAAGAAAACTTGGAGAGAAGTATACAAAAAATCAGAGAGAATAAAAAAGTCCAAGTGTACTTTCTTTACTAGTTCTTTTAACTTTACACAGTTCTTTCAACTGTGAGACAGGCCAAGGCTAAAGCAAGTGGCCTCAGGTAAAGAGAGAGAGAGAAATGAATGTTCAGAGCAGGATCCTGAGCACTCAGGAGGATTATATGACCTCAGGGTGAAAAAGTACAGATTATTTTTGTCTGAATCTGGTAATGCTCACACTGCCTAAATCCAGAGGTTTATGTAACTATCTAAACCCAGATTAATTGTGTTTAGAAATCCTCCGAAAAAACAATGTCTGTGTTGCTCTCACTGATAAGAAGAGAGATTTTTATCTTATGAGATGTGTAATTGAGGGACACAATCAATAGGTTAGTTTTGTAAGTGTAAATTTAATTTGTGTACATGCATGAGAAAGCTGAGAGGGACAGACTCCTTGTAGATTTAGGAACTCACAGGATGAGAAATTGTGAGATTGCTTGAAATTTGCCTCAAAACTGAGGACATGACAATTTATGCAAGAGTCACAATTTCCTCAAACCACTGAGAAAAAGGAGATTTTTTTAATTTTACCAAGTTGCCGCCACTGTCTTGGATGTTTATGGATTTCAAGAGCATAAAAAATGACTTTATGGTTTGTTGCAGTGAAATTGTACACCTTCAAAAAGGAAAGCACTCAGCAGACAGAGAATGTTGGTGGAGCTTGTGCCTGTGTGCCTGGGAGCAAGAAGCAGCTGAGTGTTCGCGTGGGCTGCTGCTCTGCGGGTGCCGGTCACGAGGGGAAAGGTGCACTTACAAAGGAGGTGTCACACAATGAGCATGTGAAGTTGTTTGCCTTAAAATGTATCTGCAAGGCATCCAAACTCATGTACATGATAGTTCAATACAGTCTTAGCTGTGAATTTTTAGAGTACTTTGTGTATTTTTTGCTTGTTTTTGCTTCCCTGTCAAACTCTATATGATAGGCAGCTGAAAATACACTTCTGTTAAATTAATGATACAGGAGAGATCTCAGTTGTGTCTGGTTCTTTGTGGAGGAAGGTAAGAAAACTATCAGGCAACATTATCCACAGAGAATATTTATTAACAGATCTCTTGGCAAGGGTGAATTGAAATAAATGTGCAAGGAGACCAGGGCAGTGGTGGAGCTACCAGCAAGAAGTGTAGATGCAGCCCTTGGGGACAGGGTTCAGGACTGAATTTGGCAGTGCTGGGTTAATGCTTGGACTTGAGGAGCTCAGAGGTCTTTTCAACCTGAACGAGTCTGTGATTTTCCTCTGAGGAGAGAAATGACTGGGGACAGGCTTCTCAGCTGGTGTAGACCCACCTACCTGCCTGGAAACCTGCTTTTAAGTGGAATTCATTGATTTATGCTCTTTATGTCTAAGCAGGTATAAATATTGAAAAAAATGGCATGAGTGGAAAACCAGGATCAGTGCCTTTTGGTTAAGATATTTTGCAGTGATTTTGGTGTGGATTTAGTGGTATCTTGTCTGCTTTCTGGCATTTATTGACTTGCTCGTGTTCACTAAATCCAATTTACAGCTCTTCACATGGCCAGAACATAGCAGTAAATCTAGTGCATTAAATCAGTGAGCTGGATTCAGTTCTTTATTAAACCAACAAATCTGGATTAATTCCGGTCTTTGAAAATGTTTCTATTAAACAAAAGACCAGTTAGACCAGTGTCTAGAAAATGTCTTTTGAAAGCTTTAAGTGTTTCTCTCCTGAAGCCCAGCTACAATGTCAATGTCTCTGCAGAATATGTATGTTCCCCCACCAGTCTCTCTCTTTTTTTTTTCCCCTAAGAGGGATAATTATATGAATTGTTTTTGCCAAATTCTTTCTGTGACTGTATTTGAAATTTTTCTAGTGGCCTGAGTCTATTAGAAAATGATGGAAATATTTGTTTCTGTGGCACCACATTGATTCATGGCCATATCTCTGTTTTTCAGATGACCTATGTGTTGGGTTGTCTTCCCCCAAGTGCAATCTAGTTTGAGCTAATACCATTAAGAAAAAAAGAAAAAGACATTTGACAGGCATTGTTGTGTATAGAAGTTTTTTTTATGATGTAGGTGGAGGTATTTGAAGTGCTAATTTTTTTTCTTCCTGGAATACTGGTGTGACAGAGGTGTCAAATTTTGATAACTGGAAACTGCAAAAGCAAATTCAGGTTTCAGCCTCCGTTGTGGTTGATTGTAACATTCTTACTGTCACCCCAGATTCTTTTCTTTCTTTCTTCATTCTGCTTTAGACAGTTTTGCCAACAACTTAGATTTCATGCTTTCTAATGAGGGTGTCAATTTTTGTTCAGATAGCTGCAGAGTGTGTGTGGAAAATACCCATTTTCATCTTAAGTTAAATATGCAGTGCCAAATTATTTTTTTAATTGGTGCTATTCTTTAGTTGCAGTTTATTTTTGTAACGTAGGAAGAAACAAAATCTGTTTTTATGCCTTGAAAAGTGCTTTGTATTTGTCAAACATTCTCTGTCACATATTTGCTCTGTTGAATGCTCTGTGTGTATCTCTCCTCTGTTTACTGCATCTTCTAAAGCACTTCTTCAATGCTCAATCTATGTTGACCTTACTTCTCAAAATATTTGCTAAATGAAACATGCTGTTTGGAGGAAGAAGTTCCTCAGCATGTGGATTCAATTTATTCCTGGGCAGTTTGGGGTTTTGCTGCCTTTGGGAAGCACAAAGAGTACAGAGTATCAGGCTCCCAACTCCTGGGTATAAATCAGCTGTTCCTAAAACCACTGTCAATATCAACAGGGCGGACTGGCAAGTTGTGACTAAAAGGTGTATTTGTGTGATCTTCACTTGTGATCTTTTCTATATTTGTGTAGAAAACCCTGTTTAGAAGCCAGTACTGTTTTACAGTGCCTTGGTGGCACTGAGCAGTTCCTGAGGGAGCTGGGTAAACCTCTCACAAAGACATCTACAGACAGCCCCTAATCTGGCATACTGGGCATGACTGTGTTTTATGCCAGGGAGGAAAACTACAACCAAAAAACTTGGAAAAAGCCTTTTATGTGTGTCAAGAATCTGTTTTAAAGCTCACCAGTCACTATTTTTTCTTTAGCCATGTGTTGCTTGACTGTGTGATGTTAAAGTGGTTTTTCTATTTGCTAATATTAAGTTCCTAACCCACTTCTTGGATGTGTATAAAATGTATATATATCACTGGGTAATACACAAACTTTTCCAGTGACAATAACAAAAATCAGCTATGATAATAAATAAATTCCCTTGCCAAGGGGAAGTCTCCTTCCATCAAAGGACAGCTCCTAAGCTATGCTATGTAATGAAACATTATTGAGCATTAATAGGTAATAATGTACTTTGAACCATACTGATATTCACCAATATAGTGAATTTTTAAGGTTTTCAACAGAATTAATTTAATATATAAATGAATTCTCCTGATATTGCATTTTCTGTAGCAACTGGTCATTGAATTCTATGTAAGGATGTTTGTCTTTCCACATAGCAAACACACGTGCACATCACAAATGTCATCACCCAGAACTTTGCAGGCATGTGCAAAATATGCACATTCAAGCTGAGTGCCCACTAATTAGGGTAGAAAATGCTAAATTGATTATGATCATTAGAAGTGAAAATGGCTTCTTCTGTCAGTTGCAGGAAAGATTAACTTCTTTTTGGAAAATTTTATTAAAGTTCTGCACAATTTCTTGTGTGATTTACTTAATTATACAACACAATAAGGTAATTGCCTGTCATAATGATGTGATTATGTGTATTTGCTCAAAATGTAAAATTAGATGCAATTACACTCTAAGAAAATGGAAAAAATTTAAGGGCTAAGGCACTGAAACATTTGCTCCATCTTGCCAAACTGGGAGCACAGAGATGGTGGCTCTGAGCCAAGGTGCTCCTCACTGATATGAATTAATGTGAAAATATATTTGGGAAAAAAAAACAGCCAAGAAAACAACACACTCCTCCTCATCTATAAGGATATTCCAGTGGCTGTGATTTGATTGTTGCATTGTCTATGTGTGAAGTTTTAGGCACGGTTTGAACGAGTCTCATCTTGCCCATGAAGAAGAAAATGCCACATTGTACTCATGGTGTTGGGAACATCATGCAGAGCCAAGTTTATAGGAATCAGGTGACATTTTTAAACAACACTATTCTCAAGGCTAGATGAACTGCATTTTCCACAATTTTATGCAATCCCAAGGCACAGAAGTGCATTTTGTTCTTTCCTGTGCTGAACCTGCAGGTACCTGCTTTCAGCCACTGGACATTTAAGAAAAACATCCAGTATTAAGCAGTTTGTGCTAAAGTTGTTTGAAATGGCTACTCAGTAGCTGTACTGATAAATCATACAAGGGGAACCTGTATTATTTTCTCGTGTAATCACAGGTCCCTAGTCCCATTCAGTTTTCTTACTGCATTTTTCTCCCTTTGTGACAGCAGCTCCCAGGACTGAGCTCTGGGATTAATAAAATGGAATTCACATTGTTGTGCATCAACCTGAATCTCTCCTTACCACTCTCGTTTTGCCAATATGCTTTAACCCTGTGGCAGGAGGACCCACTGTACCTGCTGGATGGCAGCTATTTAATCCTGCTTTTCTCCAAAGATATCATTAGTGCAGTGAAATGTGGGGATGTTTAGTGCTTTTAAAAACAGCATGTGTCCCAGTAACAGCAGAAGTTGAGGAAGAGTTTGTTGTGTATTTTTGTTTAATGCACTTTAGCTGCAACTACTTTATTTGAGAATTCTATATATAAGTAAGCCTGCAGTTTGTGTTTTTTTTTCCTTTTCAAGTTGATAAGCTTTCTAGCTGCAAATATTGTTCTTTGACTTTGTCTAATCTAAACAGGTCTCTTATCCTCAGGAAATTATTCCCTTTGTTATCTCTTCTCTGTCATGATCTTTGCTCCTCCCTGTGCTTCACTATTACTTTAGGGGGGAGTTCCATCAATATATTGCTCTCTCCATTTTCTCCCTAGGGACAGGCCTCTTTTCTCCTGGGCAAGAAATGATTTTTCTTGGTGGAGTTGTTTCTGTTTCCAGACAATAGGCCTGGAGCAGGCAAGGTACTATTCCCTGGAATGGAAAATTCATTCTAATTAATTCTAACCAACATACCATGTTAAAACCACTTGCTGCTTTTAGCTACAATTCTGCACATAATCAACCAAACTGCTCACAATCCCACTGTTATCAGTACTGTTATCTATTATTATGAAATAAATAGTATAAACAATTATTCTGTAAAAGAAAAGAAAAACTTTCCTTGTTTTCAAAGAAAGAAACTTGTTCATTTAATTATTTTCTAGATTTAATGGTTTTTGTCCAGTGCTAGTAGCTTTTCAGTTAAATACTATTAGATCCTCATTTTCTGCTTTCAAAAGAACTGAAGCTGTTTATAAATCAACAGGAGGCTAGACTGAAGGAAGAATTGACCCCACATATGGAAAATCCTCTGCTATTCTGCCTTCATAAATAGGAAGCTCAGCTACATATTCTTCTTTTGGTTCCCATGGTGAAAACATCAATGATTGTATCAAACAGATCAACAGTTTTGAGCTGATGGATGTTCAAAACTTCAGCTGTTCAAAGCCTGCCCAAACTTGCTAGGTATGTTAGAGCAGAAAACCTGCACTCAAAGTAACAGGCATTAAAGAGATTTTTCAATACAATTTTTATTGGCTTGCAGCAAGAAGATTCAGAAATATGCTAGAAGATGCCAGGTGTGTTGTGGTAACAAATATGTTATATTTTATTAATATTGTGGAGTCCCAAAAAAATGGATCTCAACTGTTGTAAACTGAAGTAAGCAGGAACTTGAGAATGTGAGTGACACTTAAAAAATACTAGATAGATGAGGTGGGTAATTACATCCCTAAAATTAAAAAAAATAAAATTCTGAAGATGATGTCCTGGTGTTGCATTAAAGTGGAGGTGCTGGGAAATATCTGAATATAGCTTTTAACACAAATTGAGTTTGTACAAACTGAACATGTGGTTCTCTTAATGACTCAGACTTGTATGTGTGCTCAGTGTATTGATAAAGGAATTATCTCTGTCATAACATAGGAAAAGGCATGAATAAACCCAAAAGAAACTAGATGCATGTTTATTAAAAAGTTCTAGCTTCTGGAACAACTTGGGGTTCTCTGATAAACAATTTTATGCATTTACTGAAACTTAGTTTTATTTTTAATATGCTTCTGGAACTCCCCAAAATAAAGACGATTGCATGGAAATGCACTGCAAAGTCCTGGGCT
Source organism: Peucedramus taeniatus (assembly GCA_013400575.1). Classification (NCBI taxonomy): domain Eukaryota; kingdom Metazoa; phylum Chordata; class Aves; order Passeriformes; family Fringillidae; genus Peucedramus; species Peucedramus taeniatus. The sequence goes on from WBNO01028063.1 coordinate 255,490, forward strand.
TGGGATGAGCTTGGCCACGGGGTGGGAGGTGGCTTTGGGACAGCCAGGTGTGGCCAGCTGTCACAGTCCTTGGGGTGCCAGGTTTCAGTGGGACTGAGGTGCCCCAGGTAGAGCAGACCCTCATGGGGCAGAAGAGGAGAGGCAGAAAGCCTCTATTTTCTATAGGGAAAATAGATTTTCTCTGGGGAGGGAATAGAGCACATCCAGCACTGCTGAGACTGGGGGACTCCTTTCACCTTTTTGCCCTTTGGTTTATAAGCATTTTACTCCTTGCCATGCACTCTCTCAGGAACAGGTTTATCCCTCTTTTCCAACTCCTTTAGTTTCTTCACACAGACTGACCAACCGTGTTCTTATTGTTTCAAGTAGAGACAAAATGAGCTTTTTAGGACATTGTCAGGATGGCCCTGCCTTGCTCTTCCAGAAAAAGTCACAGGCTGGGAATGTTTCCAGGAATAGAGGGAAAGTGGAGCTATTCATAGCTGAGCACATCTCCATTTCAGAAGGACTGGCAGATGAAACAATCCCTGGTTTCCTTTCCTTTTCAGTGTTCTTCAAAGGGCTTGGGAGACTGTGATTTCCTGAACTTTTAAATTTGCGACAAAGAAATCTTGTCTACAGCGTGTTTAAAGGTATCTTTTCATCTCTCACAATTATTATTGTTATTTTTTAAGATCTGCTCTTTTCTGCACATCTGAGAAATGAACTCAGCTGTGTGAGGTATATCCCTGTCTCAGCAAACATGTCACACTCTGCCAGCTCTGTGTTCCATGGAAAAGGAGGAGGAACTTTGTAAACACAGCCTGTGGTTTGTGAAGTTTGGGATTTTGGATGCCCTATTTGAGCTATCTCAGATGTTATTTTTACAGGTGTTACAGTGGCCCCCAAATCCAAGAACCTGGAAGGAGTATTAGATACTCAGCATCTGTCAGGAAACAAGACAAAAAAATCATTGAGAATTTTGACTTTCCAAGTCCCAAACATGTAGTGAAAAGAAAAATGAAAGTTTTAAAAATTCTTCCTAAAAATGTTAGATTCAGTGATTCCAGATGATCCTGCAATGATTTATGTGAAGTAGATACTCATTCATCACTTTTTTGCATTACAGAAACAACAGCAGTGGAAATTATAGTGAAATTTATTCTACTGCTGTCTTGCAATAATATTGAGAATTGTGTTTATTTCATCTTGTAAATGGCTCCATTCTGCACTTGTTTAGATTACACAGGTATAATATGCAAGGAAAAAGGACAGGATTGTTGCATTATTTTACAATGCTACTTGCTTTTTTTTTCCTGAGAGGTTGTAATGTACTTTTAAATAATCCATGCACAGCTACTGTGAGTCAATCAAAAAATGTTATGCTGTCCTGCTAAGTCCATAGACAACAATATTCAGGCATGTTAAAATCTAAATCAAAGGTTAATCCATACTTGGTTATTTGACAGAGCTAAAACATATCAATTCATTTTTTTATGGGTTGAACATGCTGAGCATAGTAACCAATATATTACTGAAATTTGAGGTTTATTCTCCATTAGCTCTGACAATAGAGGGACCAGTACAAGAGATGCTGGATGTTTTCTGTGGATTCTGGCTTATGCCATAAACATTTAATGTGTCTCATTAGCACAAAGCTTGGCATTAATAATGGTGGGGTGAACAATACATTTACAGGGGAATATTAACAACTTTGTGTCCGTTCACACTTCCATTTTCCAGTAGCAAATCCATGTTTGTGTTTGATGCTTGTCCATAGGTGGCAGCAGCTCCAGCTCTTTATAGGATGCAATTAAGGCCAGAAAGTTGTGCAGGGAAAGTTTAGCAGTTTCTGCAGGCTCTGATGTCACTACACACCCCTTGGAGAGGCATACAGCAAAGAGTGGGGAAGAAACGTGGCAATGGAATTATCTTTCAAATAACTGGAAGGCTTTTCCATCCTGAACCCAGAGGTAAAACTTACACTTCATGATTTTTGATTAACATCAGTTGAAAGGAACATTTAAGTGTCTATTTATAACTTATATTCACGGCTGTGTCTGAAGCTAAATGGCAAAACCTGTAGTTTAATAATGTCAAGTGGGTGCTGTTCAAATCTTAATTTTGATATACCTGTGTGAAACAAACAGTCTCTATTGGCTTAAATTTGGACTAAGGACTAAGTAAGCGAAACACAAAGATTAATGATCGCCCACTGCCCTGAGCTGTACCATGGAAAGCCAGCTACAATGCAGCTCCAAGAGGCAGCTGCTGCTGGGAGGTGAGTGAGTGTGTGTAACCATAAAGCATAATAGGAATGAGGCACGGTTCCTTTTTTTTTTTTAGAAGTTTTTCTGGAACATAATCTATGTATTGCGTTGAAAGATGAAAGAAACTTTGTGGGGTTTTAGCTGCTGTCATCTTTATTGTCTAAAGAATTGAATTTAAACATCTGGACTCCGCTGTGCTTTGCACTGAACAAATGGAAGCATTTCCAGGCTTAGCAGTTTTGTGCTCAAATGTCAGTGACCCACTTCTGGTTCCTTCAGTCCTTTGAGTTTGCTCCTGCAAACCTCCTGCTCCGCTCCCAGGGTGGTGGTTTCTTTGTTATTGATGAGCTTTGGGCTGCTCCTGGGAGGGAATATTCCTCATTCCCAGCTTCAGGCAGCCAGCCGTGCTGGCTGCTATGGGGGGTTGCCTGTGTGTGCAATGCAGAGAGGCACTGTGACTATTTGGATGATTTAATCTGTTCCTGAACTGCCTAAAATTTGGTAACTTGCTCCCTCCCCAGCATCTCAGCTTCTTCCTAAGCAGTATTGGGGTTCTTCATGCATTGCTGTGTGAGTAGACTAATCGTTCCCACTCGAGTTCTGCACTGCTTGCAATTAAAAGAAGGATGTTGTGGGTCTATCTCGATACTAGAAAATCTCTCACCTTCCTACTGGCCTCCCCAAAGCTGAACCTTCCCGCTTTGGTCTCTCAGACTTTGTGATCTGATTTGTTTATTTCAGTTGAACATCAGCTGTCAACTATTCTCTCATCTGCCTGTTCAAAGTGGATGTAACCATCTTCCCTCCTTTATGGATCTGTGAGATGCTGAGGAGCAGCTCAGAGTTAGGTTGTAAACAGTCAAAGGCCACCTGGGAATGCAGGAGTTTGCTGCCTTCAGTACTGGCTGGGGACACTTTGCTGCAAAATAATATCTCTGGAACTTGTGTTCTCCAAGAAGGCAACATGAGAGATAGGTCCATATCACACGAGAGAGGGAGGCATCCCGCATAAATTTATTTTAAAATTTGCAGTTGCCTAAAGTTGCTAGGAAAGCAGATGGATAATGATAGCCCTGGGGACTTATTTCCTGATTTTTCAATGAGATATTTTTTGACTGAAAGAGTTTAATATAGCATAGAAAATGTCATTTAATTACAACTTGTTGTTAGTACCCAATGAGACGGACCCAAGCTCTTAAATTAGCCAGCTAAAGTAGGTGCCTAAAGCTGATGGTGTGAATATCCAATGGAAAAGACTGTTACAAGCAGGAGATGAATTTCAGACATGGAAAGGGCAGGGCAATGGCAAAGGTGGTGAGGGAAGAGCATCTGCTCTGATGTTCCCCCCCAGTCTGAGGGTAGACAGGTCTGCCTGGCAGAGCTCCCTGAGCCCTTTGCCTCCTGTCCCTGTCACTGGTGAGGGGAGAAAAGCCCTGGCAGCCCCCAGGCCACTCCTCTGGGCTCTGCCCCAGGCAGGTGGCACTGGGAAGGACATGCCAGCTCCTCTGGCATGGTGGAGAGGGTCTGGCAGCCAACAGGGCCTTGTAGGAACCCCACAGACCAAGCAGGAGCCCTGGGGCTGTGCAGGGGTTCAGAGAAGATTGTCCGAGTCCTGCCACCTGCCACAGATGCAGAAGATGGCACAGATGGGTTGGTTTGAACCTCACACTTCCAAATCCCTCATAATCCATCTGGGTGATGGTGGTGGGAATGTCCAGTTCTCCAAATTGCCTAATTAGAAGACAGAGATAGCTATTAGACCACAAAAATTCCCTGCATTGTCAGTGTGGCAGTGAAAGTGGTCTCAAATGCTTAAAAGATTTTGTAAGTAGTGCCAGGTAAAGCTGACCGAGCTTCCTGCAGTGAAGGTAAGATGTGGGAGAGCAGGGTTGTCCTCCCTGGCAGAACATTTTCACATCTGTCATTTGTTCAGCCTCGTCCAGGACTCGGTGACAGGAGGCTCTCAGGCTGAGAGCTGGAGATAAGATAAACAGGGCTGTCACAGGAGCTGCTGCTGTGGACAGCCCGCCTGGGAAACTGAAACTGTGTGGAGAGGTCGGAACAAAAGCGCAAATGAGACCTAAAAGGACTGAACTCCCTAAAAAAAAATTGCAACATGATAATTAACTGTATTTTGTGGAACATTAATACTTGAAATGGTTGATGCTGCCAGCTAGGAAACCACAGTCCAGTGGAAATTGTTCCTGTCCATGGTGAGGGCACTGGAACGGGATAATCTTCAAAGTCCCTTCCAACCCAAACCATTCTATTATTCTGTGATTTGGTGATGTAATCCCATGATATTATAATAGGGTTTATGTGAAAATAGTGAGTTTTCTTTCCACATACAATGGGTTAAAGCTGAGCAGGTAGATGTCAGTGTATTGGGCTGAGCTCTGAAATAGCATTTTTCTCTGGAGCAGCGTAGTTGTCAGTTGTGTTTCTGAAGGTATTAAAGCACAGCTGGGAATGGGACACAGCCTGGCAGTGCATAAACAAGGGATCTTCCTGACTATGCATGAAAACCATCAATTCCCCAGAATGGCAGCTTGCTTACCACATAAAACACACTTGCTGATGCTCCTAGAAAATATTTCCCCTGGGCTTGTTAATGGGACATCTACACGTGGTGACACAGTCCAATTTCTGTTCATTTGTTTACCTGCTTGTGGAAACACTAACTAGAAATGTCAGGGTTTTTCCTCCAAGGTTGTCAGTCTCACAGTCGTTCTCCAGGGCTTGCCTTTCTGATTCAGTGGTCAGGTCAATTAATGTTCATATCGCCACTAATTGCATTGCTCCAAGAGCTACAAGAAAAATCAGACAGGACAGAGCAACAATTATCCTAGGAGCTCTGTGTGACCAGGACAGTTTGGAGCTTCACAACTGATTCACTTTCCTACTAGCCTTTCTGTTTGTGAATCCCTGAGACAGAACAGTTTTGCTCTGAAGGAGGGTCACTGCAGTGGCTGCATCCTGCGTGGAGCGCACGACATTTTCATAAACGTCTGACTGGAGAAATCACATTCATTAGTGGGGCAGTCAGCCATGGGTAACAATAAGGAAGAATTTACATCCCAGAATGGGTCGAATGGGAGGCATAGAAAGAGTGGCACCAACTAATTTTGCTGCCATCCTGGTTCTTAGCTATATTAAGACTGCAATCATTAAAAAACTGCGCTGCTTCTAATTAGCTCAGAGTGACCTGGGCCTCATTAGTGCCCATGTCCAATAGATAATTGAGCTATTTTCTTGCATCCGGTCACACAATGTGGAAAAACCAAAGGAGTGTTATGAAGGCCGGATGAGTGCTCAGCATGTGAGATTTTTATTTTTATAGAGAGGAATAATAGCTTCAGTTTTATTTTCTAGTTGAATGCTCAGGGGGAATGTATAGAAATACAAAATGAACATCAACAAAATAGTGCAGGGAGCCGAAAGCCCTGACTATATGAAATAACCTGTCTTTTTTTTTTTTTTTTCCTCCCTAATGCTGAAATACCAGGACTGTCTAGTGAAAACTGGCTTTCTGACAATGCTGAGTTATGAGATGACAGCACCTGTTGGTGAGTAACAGCCAGGGGCCTAGGACAGCTCCTTTCCAGTGTGAGTGATTTGTCTGAAGTATCAGTTTAGTCTGAGATAAACAGGCTGATTTCCTTAGGATAAAGTATGAAAAAATAGAATAGAATATTTTTCTTTAAAAAATATAAAAATGTGATATAGGAGGACTGAAATAAAGAATATGTCATAGAAAAGACAAAAAATCAAGGTTTTTCTTCCCCTTCAGGTCAGGTAATCTTGATTTGAAGTGTTGTAAAGCAAGGATTTGTCATCTACAAGGCAAAGGTTTATGATGATATGACTGGAGAGAAACATGTCTGGGGACAAACAGAGATGCACGAGAAAAAAAGCAGAGATAAACATTTCCAGGTTTTCTTATTAAGAAGAAATTCTATTTTAATATACAAGGACTTTATAAAACTGTTTCTTTCTCTGTACATCCCCCACCCCCAAGATGCACAATACACTCTTATTCATGTAAGTACCCCAGACCCATTTCCCACCTACTTTCCCAGAGAATTAAATGTACCAACAATGGAAAGTTATTTATCATGACTGTTGTAATTGGACCCAATTGGGAAAATGAGATAACTTCAGTGAATTACAGAGCTGCAAATGGAAGCTGCAGCCACTGTTTTGCTGGGCATGTCTAATAACCTGCAGCCATTCACCACGAGTTCCAAAGGCCAAGCTCATTAGCACAAAGGCAGGTGTTTGTGCATTTCCATTTGTTAAATTAAAATGATCACAGTCATTTTGCTAATAGTGCAATGTGCAAATGTAGGCCATCTCAGACGAGCAGTTTGAGGAGAGAACATTTGTTAAAAGTGAGAAATGAACTTCACCAATCTAATTGTTCGTTATTAAGATAAAGATATTTCTATGGTAAGTTATCAGCTCAGTAAGGTGTGAAATATTGGTCTGCTTTAACATCTCTTATTCCCATGACAGGACTTGAGTGAAAATGTTCTTGTGGGCTCTGGTTTGCACTTTCAAGCCATGGCTGAGGGAGTGCTGAAGTGTGCAGTGAGCAGGAGGTCCAGCCCAGAGTGGAAGGTCTGGCTGGAGCCTGGTTTGGATGTCAGTGCAAGCAGCATCACCCTGGTAAGTCCAAAACACTTCTTGAAAGGTGGGTCAGGAAAGGAGAAGATTCTGGAAGATTTGGGTGTCTGAAATATGTTACCATCCCCCTCCCTCCTTCCTGCTGCTGGGGATGCTCCAGGTTGCAAGGATCTTGCTGTCCTGGGTGCCCTGTGCAGAGGTCAGGACACGCTGCGTGATCAATTACCTGCAGATGGAGGCTAAACAGGGATCACAGAATCCCAGAACTGTTAAGGCTGGAAAAGACCTTGGAGTTAATTGAGTCCAAGCATTAACCCTGCACCACTGTGCTCACCACTAAACCATATCCCCAGGTGCCACATCCATATGCTTTCAGATCACTTCCAGGAATAGTGATTCCATCACTTCCCTGCTACACCCTGAGTAGGTTTAGCTTTCTTAGTTACTTTTTTCCCCCCCTTGACTTGTATTGTTTCCCTGAAAGTGGAAAATATATTTATTTTCTAATTTTGAAGATTCTAGATGAAATTGTGCAAATGGCTCCTCAGACTTGACAAAAGACCTATGGGGTAATTCAGTGAAGCTTAGTCTTAACAAAATTACCACAAATTGTGCTAAGAGCATCATAACTTCACCTAATATAAAAAAAGTGAGGGTTTTCTGAAAAGTAGTGCATCCATTTAATGCTTATCTGGAAAACTAAGTGTACTGAATGTATAATAAATAAAAACAAAGAACTTTGGGCATTGTCTTACCTTTTTTCCTTGACATGACTTTATTATCTATTGCAACTAGGAAAAATCTTTGTATTCCAAAGAGAAGATTATTTTTAAAAATACATGTGAATAAAATAAATATTAGTATTGTGCAAATATTCATTGAATTATCTTTTTATCTTATTTTTTTAAGGCTTTGCTATACATTTCTCTTTAATAGAACTCTGAAGCTCAGGTAGTAATTTCATGTTAGGTTCAGTTTTGCCCCCTTTACTGGTAAAAAGGGAAAATGAATCTGCTATGGCAATGTAAATCTAGATACATAGAACTGAATTACTTGATATTTCTCAATATTTAAATTAACATAAATAGGACCATAATTTTCCTTGTCATTTTCATATATAAGTGCAGGAGAGGTCCAGGCAAGAGTTCTTACTTATGCACCCCTTATGTCTTCAAAGTTCATGATTCATGTGCAGTCATAAAGAGTAGATAGCTCATAATTTAATTATTTAATCCATAAAATCCATTAAAAAAAGAAGGAAGAAAAAAGTTAATGCTTTGTTTACAATGGCTTTATGGTAACTCTCATGTACTCATGCATTCATTAACAGAGGAAACAGGTTTCTGTAAGGGCCCAATTGTGTTTTGTTTCAATCAACTCTGAAAGGATAATCAAAAGATGGGGAAAAAAAAGATAAACCAAATAATAAAAACTGAGTACAAAGGGTTCTGAAGCCACACTCTTGGGCTTAAAGAAGCCTATTCTTACTTTTTATTGTTCCTGAGTTAAAAATTAACTAATGCTCTTTAAATTTAAGAACTGTTCAGTTCATTACACACATGACTTGACAGTGTAAACTTTTAATTTGAGTTAGAAGAGGTACTTAAAGCATAATAGGAACTCATTAGTAGCATTAAGGGAAAATAGAAAAAAAGTTTGGATTTAGTAGTCATGACTCTAAGAAAAGAGTTGTTCCACACAACATCCTGGCAGAAAAAGCAGTCAGGAATGCACAGGCCTGAAGTCAGTCAAAATTCAGTGTTTCTGTTCCACCTTTGCACAGAAGGAAACCTCTCCTGCCCAGAAAGGAAGTTTCATGAGCAGGGTAAAGCTGAATTATCCCAGAGTAAAGGAGGATGTGCCTCCATCCAGTGAGGGCCATGCTGGGTGTATGGAGTGCAGGTAAAATCAGTCTTTTTGTTGGCCTGGGCTGTCTGCTGGGCACACACAGGCATGCAGAATGCCAAAAGTGAAGAAAAAAAATCAACATCTGTTTTGCCTGGTGATAACATTCTTATTTTATATCATGCAATACTTTACATTTTTTATTAGCAATTCAAGTGGGAGTTGGTTGTAAAATTATTGGCAAGTGGTGACATATAAGATCAGATGATTTCTATTTTCTCAGAGATGTGTATGCAGCATTTTCTGAAGGAGGTGGCTTTGGTACTGTTATGCATGTGAACACCCTGGAAATTCCAGGATTTTAGCTTTTAAAGAAATGTATTACTGTTATGGGCAAAATAGATCTAAATATCACAATTTTTTATGTATCTGTCTGAATCCAAACTGAGAGGCTAAGTGTGGGATATCTCTACAGTAAAAATATTTCATATTCACTTTTTGTGATCAAAGCAAACATTTACTTCAGCTATTAAATTTTGTCTTTTTAAACCATGATGCACCATACAGTAGGAGGATCAGGCCCTACTATCTTATTGTCAGCTGTGAATACAACTCATTATTTAAGTGTTTGTGATAAATTTATTTCAGCTTTGTCTCCTAAAGGGGTCTCATCTTGCATCTTTTCTACACTGAAGGACCATGTCACAAGGGAGGTATAAAACACAAGTATAAAATCAGGTATTTGGATTAGAAGGTAAATCTTGTTGGCTGGTATTTATTATCTAGTTAGCTGTAGTGATGAGGCAAAGGGACACTGATAATTGCAAATTTGAAGATTCTCTATTTTGAAAAGGCATTTCTACCAGATAGACTGGTAGAAAAATATTCATCAATCATTTAGGACCGTCTCAGGAATTTATTAACTTTTCCATAAGCTGTATATTTCTGCCTAATTATATCATGAATAAAAAGCTGCAATAAACAGTGAGATTCAATCTTCTGAATAAGCACATAACTACATTCTTCACTATTTTCTAGTTTTTGACAGCTTAGCAGTTAAACTGGATGAACATGGAATAAAGTACATGAAAATGGATGAGAAAGAAAGTGATAATGTAGCATATTTTCTCCACTTCCTTCTGAAACAGTGTAAAGCAATCAGTTCTAAAAACCTCTGTCCATGTATTAGTTAATCAATACGAATGTTCAGCCGGCTCCAAGATATTTTAACACCTGTCAAAGCTAGCTCAGCAGTCATTGTTCAAAGCTTACATGGAAGTGAAAACCACAACAGAAAACCTTTCCCATCTCCAGGGGATTATCTCTAGGGAGAAAAAAAGAGAGAGTGATTCTGGTTATTAGAAACGAGAGGGGGAGCAGAGCTGCAATTCTCAGATGATCCAATTATGATTAGAAAAACTATGTAAAAAAAAAAAAGTAGAGCTTGGAGAGTGAGGAATTTAATCATGATTATCTGCCTCTTGTGAGGCAGTGTGAAAATCTGCCAAATTCACCTTTGCTTGGTTACCCTGAAGTGTGGGAGGGAAGGGGAAGCAAATGCAAAATGATGCATCTGGGAGGCACCGTGATAGAGCACAGCAAGGGAAATAATTTCCTCTCATACTGGGAAAAAGATTCCTTTTCAAGACCTGTGATATTATTAATGAGGTATGAAACTCTAGTAAAGAGCTTTGGCTCTTGTGTTGCTACCACTGCTCCTTGGAACAGCAGAATGCAGCTACATTTGCCGTGGGGTTAACAACAGATCCCTGACTCTTATACACCATTCCCCCTTCCTGTTATACACATGACAGGTTTTATGTCCCATATAAATACTTGTATTTAATATTTACTGTCTATTACAATAAATATGTTAGTTGTCAGGCTTATTTTCTCCTCTCATTCAAATCACATTAGGCTCAAGCATGACAAACAAGTGTGATGCATATTTTCTGGAGGTTTAAAAACATACCTGAAATCTGTACAGCTCTGTCATTAAAAGTGTAAGTTAAATGTACCAGGTGATATTTTTGCTTCAGAAATGGAAGTGGGGAGTGTTGCTTTGACACTGTGGACTTGAATTAACATACTGTACTATTTTATACATGAATGAATGAATAGCATATGAATAAACTGCTTTGTACATATGATTTTTGCCTTTATTTATTACTTCTAAGGAACCTGGGGATTGTGCTCTGACTGCACACAAGGTAGGTACAGGCACAGGTAGGTACAAGCACCCACAGGCACCACCCAGGGTCCTTCCCTGGGCTCTCCAGGGATGCAGGTTTCCCTCATCCTTGTGGTGTCTCCTCCTAGGAGACCACTGCTCATATCTTGGTGCCTTCTGTGAAGAGGACACTTGTCTGCTGCAAAAGAAAATGATGCTGTACTTATACTGCATTTCCTTCACCAGGATGAACAAGACACAAGACATTTCCAGGCTCTTCCTCACCGTTGCTGTTGATTCAGCCACTTGCCCATGGCAGTCCCTGTGCCAGGAGAGCTGGGCTGGGACATGCAGGGACACACAGTGTGTGCCCCAGCCACGTCCATCTATTTTCACAGGGTGACCCAGAGTTACTTCTTCAGCTCCACCTGCATCTAGCTGAAATAATGAAGTTCCCCCATTCCCAAACCTGCCTCCTGGGACCAGTTTTTCTGTGGAACTGCCAGGGCTGTTGCAGCTCTGCCCTTGGCCTGCCCTGCTGGATGCATCTTGGAGGGGGGGATATTGTTGGATGTTGTGAAAGGAAAGGCTAAAGGAGAAATACTTGTGTCTGCCTGCTCCTGGGGAAGTTACGAATCCAGGAGAGTGTGGACTATGAAAGCCATTAATATTCTGGAGAACCTCACCCAGGCAGCAGCACTCATTTCTGGCTGTGTGCCAGACAGGCAGTGAAGTGTTCTAAGGGCTGTGATCCTGATAATGAGTTCTTCATCACCTGTGAGGTGCTAATCCTGATCCTTTAGAGGGTTTTTTTAAAAATTATTATTTTTATATGTCTCTATCTATATATTCATGCCCTAGTGTGTGTATCTGTGTCTGTATACTCCAGCAAGCCCAGTCAGGCCAGTTCAGTGCTGAGCCCAGGTGGTTGCTGGCAGTGACCCCATGGTCCTGCTACTTGTGCAGCCTCTCTGCTTGTTAATAGGTCTGCTCCCTTGCTTAGAGTCACTTCTTGTTCAAGCCACGGAGAAATTTATGGATCATTAGATTTATGCATAGATTATGTGGCCATGAAAAGTGCCCTGCTGACAGTACTGAAAGCTGGTGCACATTATCCTGCCACGAGCAACACAAGCAGCAACCCTGCAGGCATTTTTTTGCAAAACCAGAGATTTCCTTATGGTCCCTGAAGAGTTTTTTTGGTGAGGATTATTTTCCACAGTGGTCCAGTAGGAGGTTATATGGGTTCAGAGCTATGGAAACCTGAAGAGTTTTCTTCCACTGCACAGCAGTGACATAAATTATTTTCTGACATTGCCATCAGGGTCTCTTCCTTAGATGGTGAATTTCACAATCAAACTTATAGCTACCAAGGGAAAAAAAAAACCAAAATCAGGGGAACTCTATGATATCACAGTCATTGCTTCCTAATGTAGAACAATTTGATTGCTGTTTTGGAGACAAAGAGAACAAACCAGCATGTGTCATTACACTGCTGCATCTTTCAGTAGTAAATATGTATACTGTACAGAATTCCTCTTATTCTATTTTCATAAGGCTGCAGGAGACCTAGAGGAGATAGCAGGAAGGCCATAAGAATGTCCATAAAAATGAAATGGCATCTATTTGTAGCAAGTGCTAAGTGGACTGGAGCTTGCTGTGTTGGAAAACTGATGACTGCAGTAAGGATCTAACAGGAGCCTACAAAATTATCAGCAGGTTGAGAAAGTGAATTGTGAATAATCAACTTTTTCTATAAAGCAGAGATTTTAGAAAATCTCCCCTTGTAGACATAAATTTCCCCACGAAAATGTTAGCCAATTGTTTTTACCAGGAGGGGTTGTTCTTCCCAACAGGTAATTAAATTACAGAACTGATTGCCACAGGGTTAATGAGCTGGCAGAAAGTAAAAAATTATTTTAAAAAGAAATTAATTCATGCCAGTAAATAGGGTGATGTGTCTACAAGCATGTATATGTCTGATAGAGTATCTATATATAAAATTCTTTAATATACAGATATATATGATGTAACATATGTAAATATATACATAGAAAAATCTTTTTCAGAGTGAGGATAGATTTTCAGTTGTGTTGTATTAAAACTAATTCCATCTCTGGGTGCAATTAAAGCAAAAGAATCATTTATAAGGTGTGGGAAATGGAGTTTCTCTGGCACAGACAGAGAAGTTGCACTTTTGCTGTTAGGATGATATTTGCATGGCTGCTCCACACTGCTCTGTAGTGAAAGGCTCTTGCTGCTTTGATGAAAATCTGAGAACACCAAATTAGAGTCTGCATTAGTTATGTAGGTAAAAAAAGTGCTGAAAATGTACAGAGCTGCCAACACAGTGTGTGTCTGCTCATCCTTTTCCTAGAAAAAATATACTCATATAGATCTTCATCCCCCCAAAATGACAGGACAGCCCCACTTGCCAGAGCTATTTTCCTGTAACTGTGCTGTGGCATTCACACAGGCTCCTTCTGTGACTGTAATATGGAAGTTGTCTCCATGTGCAACTGTCCACAAAATGACTTTTTTGCCACCTAGGCAATCGGATTTAGCAGTTTCAGAAACATACTCTCAAAATCATCTAACTGGTTTAGTGATTTTCCCCAGAAGGAAAGGTGCTGTGAACACCAGCTGGGCTGGGCCTGCTGAGCCCTGGCACACCTGGGGATGCTGCTGCCCCTTTGGACCCTGCAGGATCCAGGCTGGGTAAGGAGTCCCAGCATCATCACAGCACACAAAGCTTGTTTGTTTTGGGAGCAGGTGCTCAATATTTCCCCCACAACCTCACTGTGCCTATGGAAAATGATGAAGGTCTCTCAGTATCATTAAGCATTAAGTGTTTAATGGGAGTTTGAGAGCAATGGAGAAATCTAAATTATAAATTTGTTTCAAACATCAACTTTGCTGATGCTGAGCAAGTCTTGTCTCTCTCTCACCTGACAGAGTCCATCAGGATGTACCTTTGAGTGGAGAGGAGCAGCTCTGAGAAAGCCAGGTACTGAAGATGTATAAAGCTTTCTCTGGTAAAAATGGTTACAAAAATCTGAGGAATGCAAACCCTTGTTTGTAGGGTAATAGCAGAAATAGCGTAAAATACAAGAAGCTTTGCTAAAATTGAAAAATATCTTGGAGCTACTGTCCAGTAACTAATCAAAATTGATGCTTTAGCACAAACTGATGCTGCAGCACGTTTTCTGCTGCTGGCCTGTGTCTCTGTTTATTGCTGAAAAGTCTTCTCTTGCCACTGACTCTCACAGAGGGATCTGGGAGGAGACTGCAGCTAAAGCTGTGCCAGCTAATGGAACTCCTGTGAGGAGGGGACCCAGGCGTGGAAGCTGCTTCCATTGCAAATACTTGCCTAAAAATGTGCTGAACTTGCTGTATGAAGAACTCCTGCTTTTGAGCAGATTTTGCATATTTGAATATTATCAAGCATAAATTCAGTGTTTAACATTTAATCTAATTATCCCAGTTTCCTACATTTATAATCTTCTTTGTGACATTCTGCAATTAAGTAGCCATTAATAAACATTCCCATAAGTGTTGCATTAGAACAGGTCATTATGGAGTCAGCTTAAGCAGGTGTAGAAGGCTCAGAATCAATAAATCAACAAAAATGTTAGCAAATAAATAAAAAAGTAAGCTATTCCATGTACTTCTGTTCTCATTTCTACAGGAAGGCCTTGATAATTGAGCTACATATCACTATTAGAGATTCAATTACTTGTAATTGCCACCTTTAAAAGCAAGCCTTTGTTCCAAAAACAACATATAGATGAATTGTGTCCCGTTGTACAAGTTGTGAATTGCCTTTAGTTTTGTAATCTCAGCCATCACATGAAAAATGCTTTTTCACCTTCAAGGTGGAGAGGCCAATCCATGAGCTCTGTTACACCAAGGGTGAGTTGGCAGCAGCCCACCAGGATCCTTTAAGCTAGTTTGGATTTCCAGAGATGCAGTTCAAGACAGAATTTGTCATATAACACAAAATAGATGGTAAAACCATTTTGTATAGAAAGCAAATAGGAAATGTGGCTTTTAATCAATTTAGATACTAAAATCTTCAGAGCTCATCCAAGGATTATTCTGGATTTACATTGTGTTTTTTATGGAGAGGAATAAAATCCTGTTTATTTTTTGGCACAAGAAAACTTTTCTTCATGATGCTTAATGTTGTCATGGTATATACTACACCCATGAAACCAAGGGGAATGTCTTCATCAATAATCATCAGCTCAATACCACCTGTATCACTGACTGCTGCACCCTGTGAATGTTCAGCTTTATGGAGCCCATGTTTAACATTATTCCACATTAGTACTACTGTGTCACCATGAAAGTTTTGCAATAAATTGCAAATTTATTAGAATCCATTTGAGAATAACAGTAAATCACAGAAAAAAATAAGGAAACACAAGTCAGCAGGTTTTTATGTAGATGAAGGAACTACTTGTACTGTCATACACACATAGAATGCATATGATTACATTTCCCACTGAGAAAAAATACTGTTCAGATTAAACCTGCACTGTAAATGCTTTTATTTTTTTAAAAGTTATGAATGGCTAAAAATAGGACTCAATAATGAAATTGCTGACAGCCCTTAACTACAGCACAAGAATGCAATACTATAATACAGTTGTGCCAAGCTACATTATGTTGCTGCAGTGATGAATTCAGGGCTGGATTTGCTGAAGTGGTGTTCTGCAGAAACCTCTGTGGGACTGGTGAATCCATACCTGAGGGTGAGAGGGGGTATAAACTGAGTGAGCCCTGAGCAGGAGTGCAGGGCAGTGCAGGACCCCTTTGCAACACAGGATCACTGCACTGCTTAATAACCTAATCAGAAGTCATTAGGGCATTTGTGTATCATTAATTACTGACTAAGGGTGAGTGGTTCTTGCTAAGCCTCATTTCTACAGCTCCCAAATTGTTCTAACCCAACATCCAGGGATTTCTTGCTTACAGATGATCTTGAGACAGCACAGCCAGCTCTAAACACTCTCCTATTTACTTCAGCTGATGGGGCACCAACTGCAGCAAAACCCCAAAGCTATGGAATGATTTTCTGGAGCAAACACAAATTTGATCAGACCTGAGATGGCTCTCCATAACAGAACCCAAACTGATTTCCAACAGCCACAGTGAGCAGAGTCAAAAGATGGCTTTGCACTGCTCTGCCCACCCAGCCTATTAAAGCAAATACTAGGGCAGCCAAGGATTTCTCTTGTATTCTGGAAGTTGGCAGTAGGGGTAGATGGTTTTTGTTGGACCCTTCCAACTGAATTATTCCATTCCATTCCATTCCATTCCATTCCATTCCATTCCATTCCATTCCATTCCATTCCATTCCATTCCAGTGTGTTGGGGCCTCAGAGGGTTGGGATGATCCTGATATGTGTTACAGAGTCTCTTTTTTCCCAGCCCGGCAGCCAAAGAAGGAGTCAGGACTCTTTGTCTGCAGTTTCCAAGGTTGTTTATTTTCTCTTATCTAGTACATTCTTTCCTGACCCGCTGTGATCTCTTGGCAGGCCAGCCAGAGGCACTCTGCCTGCCCTCAGGGCAGTGTTGTCTTTTTATACTATAAACTACGTGCACTTTATTTACAGTTAATTCCCAATACTCATCACCTATGTTACACAGTCAGTCTCTAAACCAATCCAAAAGTGCCACCATTGCCCAGAAGATGGAGGCTAAGAAGAAGGAGAAAGAAGGACAGAACATGCCCAAATCCCTCCATCTTGGCCCCTAAACCTCTCTTCTAAAAACCTTAAAATTCTACTTTTCTACTCTATGACAAGCTAACTATCACTCTACTGAAACTTTCGTGGCTTGTAAATCCTCATATAAGGTTGGCAATTCTCCATGGGTTGAAATCAAAGGCACAGGGGTCCTGGGCTCTGTGCAAAGGCCTCTGAGCCCCCTGCCAGGGGCTCGAGCCATCCAGGACAGCCAGAGGGATGTCCTGGGTTCTGACATCTGCACAGTGTTAATCTCTGTTAAAAATAGTTGATTTGCACATGACCAAATGAGATTAGAGAAAATCGTTACTGGTGCTACTAAAAATGTAATCCACTGGGAAAACTTGCAACTACATTGTCATTTTCTTCTGTTACCTGTTCTAATGCACGTTTACGTGTCTTATTTCATGATTTTAATGGGTATATACCTAGCTATACCTCAATTTTTTGTAAAAAAAAATTCAAATTTGTTTTGAAAAAAATTGAGGTTTTGACCTTTACTCAGCTTTAGAATGTGACCAAATTCTTAATTCTTTAAAAAAAAAAAATTGATATCAGACTTGGCAATATTGCTTTGCTTTCCAAGTGAACCAACATCATTAGCAAAAATCTAGAGGGGCTGAATCTCTTTAATACCATTGAAAGTGTGAGTAGAATAGCTATGATGCAATTATCCTAATTAAAGCTAATTAACACATATTTATGCGAGGTAAAAAGGCCATGACAATAGAAGAATACAGCAGAGACACAAGAAGCAAAAGTTCAGATCCTCTCAGCCTGTGTAAACTGCTGTATCTTCCTACGAGACACTGGAGCTATGCAGATGAGTGCCAACTGAGGCTTAGCTTTGTGTCAGTTGTGGAAGGAATGATTCCCTATCCATTAACATTTCCTAGTCTTTCAGAAATTAATATGTATTTGTATGAGAATGACATGCTTTTTGTTCCATACTCAGCTATTCTAGAAAGTTTTATTCACACATTTAAAATAGAAATAATGTCCTGTGACTAGGTGACCAACTACAAAGAACAGATAATTAATAAAAATGGAAAGTTTGAAGCTAATGTGTTGGCTTTAAAGCACTTACCTATGCACGTATCAGGCAGTTACAAGTGTGAATATAATTGTCATAACCAGAATCATCTCTCTGTAATTCACAAGCAGAAAAATGTATTAGATTACAGGAAACAGCGTGTAAAACCATCTGGATGAAACTTATGTGTATATGAATATAAATGGTGATAACTTTCTCTTGGTGTTGGCAAGTGAAAGAGAGTTTGATTTGAAGCTTCTTAAAATGGAGAAATTTCAAGAGATTGCTTAATTTTATAAAGGGTTTGTGCACACACATGCATGCACACACACATTTTTTTGGCAAGTTCCCCTGAGCTGTCTCCATATTCCATCTGGCAGGGTTCAAGCCATGATCCTTTACTTTTTTCCGTGCTGCAGTATTGTAGTTTGTTAGCTCAAAACTGTAACTCAAAACTCAAAAACTGTAGTAGTGATGCCAACACAGACGGTGTCCTGCCAGCTTTTTGCAATTTTCCCTTAACCCTGAGATGCACTCCATGTGTGAGAGGTGGATATGCATCAAGACACTCCCACAAAACTCCAGGGAGTCTCTTAATGATATTGCACTTAATAAAGTGATTTGCTGAGTTTGGTTTTAATAAAGCAGCTCAGTATAGCAAGCAAATGTCTGAGATGCATTTGCAGCAAATACATTGAAAATCCACTGGGCTTGTGAAAGAACATCAATATGACTGAGGAGAAATGTTGGCTGAGCTGGAGAGAAAAAATCTGACATGTTGTGCCACCCTGCCCATTGCAAAAGCAGTTGGTTTTTTGGACCTCATTATGAACCTTGTTTTTTCTATCAAAAACACTTTAGTACAATTCAGAGAAGGAAACAAGAGACTTGTGTGTAATGGATGTTACCTGTTCAAACAGTCTTTCCTTCAATGTAGTAAGAAAGTTTTAGTGTGGGTTGTCCCACAGTCTTGGAAATCTCACAAGATAATCTGATAATTTCCCAAAACTAAAGCCAGCATTGATTATTCTAAAACAAATTTAAAAAAACATCAGCCAAACTCAGGTTTGATTTCTTGTTTAATAGGCCAGAGACACTCTATTGGCCATGGTGGGGAGAGGGAAAGGCAGACATGTAAAAGGTAGAGTTGGGAAGTAACAGCTGCTCTTTCATGTGAGCATTAAAATGCATTTTATTTGATTCTCTATAGCCAAAACCCAGATTGACCCCAAACATAGCTACATGAAGATAAACTGTAATAAAACCACTACAAATTCCCCATTTTCTCTAAACAGGTATGTTAATAATAGGGGACTGTTTTCATGTTATATACACAGGTATTGGAATTATAAGAATGGAAATGAGCAGGCAATTGGACTAGAATGACATGTACTCAAAAATGCACTTTTTTCAGATAGAGAAGTATCTAGAAAAGGAACAGAAATCTGCAAAATGTCTCTTGGACCATTATACAAATTAATTCACATGTATATCTCAGAATGAAAGCTCATGCAGCTTTCTATTGCAGAAGCTCAATATGGGAACAAAAATAGTATTTGCTGCCACTGTATGCTTAATTACTGAAACAAAGGTGCTACAGTTTGATCCTTAGATCA
Organism: Peucedramus taeniatus; assembly: GCA_013400575.1. Classification (NCBI taxonomy): domain Eukaryota; kingdom Metazoa; phylum Chordata; class Aves; order Passeriformes; family Fringillidae; genus Peucedramus; species Peucedramus taeniatus. Next base: position 274,782 of record WBNO01028063.1, read on the forward strand.
TGGTGGGCTTGCCACAGGGAACTCAAGTTACTGCTTGTGACTCTGGCTTGTTGGCTTCTAACACACTTTCTCAATTAATCTGTTCATGCCCCCAAATTGAATGGCAATTCATAATTACTGCAAATTGTTTTTTACCCAGGCTGTGAAGTTGCCAAATGTCAGAGAAATTCTTAACTTAGATTATTCTGATTTTCAAAAAAAAATTATCTTAGCATCTATAAACATTTAGTAAGTAAACTTCAGGCTATTATAAAACCTTTTCTTTATGAAATATGAAAGAACATCAGTAATTTATCATTCTCTGAATTTTATTGTTCTGCCTTTTTTGTGTGTTTAGGACCAGTTAATACGATTCCTACAGCAGACCAGAGGGTGATTTAAATTTTAATATATTGCAGTCAGGCAGTGTCAATGCATTATTTCTGTCTGTGGAAAGGTACCAGTTCTCTGACTGACTGATTATGACAACAATGAAAAATCATATCCCCAAGACGCATCACAAAAAGACATAAAATGTACATAAATATGTCAGTTTATTATGACATTACAGGCACTAGCAGGATTTGCCAAATGTCCCTGTACTGCAGGTATCTGCAAGGCTTAGTGATCAGGGAGCTGTCACCCAGGAATGATGTGGGGAGCTCTGCCTTGGCTCCTGAGTCCAGCATGTTTGGGGTGCCCGGGACTGGCTGGTGAAACCTTGGCTTGTCCAGGAAGGGGCTGAGTGAGTGAAGGGATGGTGAGAGGAGGATGGAACACAACTCAGACAGCAGGGTTGGGTTCCTCCCTGACCCACAGGCTGTGTGCAGCCCCAGTCCCTCGTGCCAGGCACTGTGCCTGTCCCCCCCATTGTCCCACCCTGCTGGGGCAGCTCTGTCTCTGTGCAGCAGAACGAGCAGCAGAGCTCTGATCTCCACCGTGCTTTCCAGGCAACACCAGCAATGCTGTTAATATTTACCAGCCACCACAATCAAAGCCTGAGTCACCAGAGCAGGGCAGTGCAAGCCTGGTGGGGGCTGCCAGTGCTCACCTTTAGCCCCACCATGGTGCACAAAGAGCTCCCAGCTGGCTCCCAGCACGGCACAGACACTCCATTCAGATGTTTTACAGGAGTGAGTGGCGCTTCATAAAGGAGATTAAGTGAGGAACAAGTGGCAGAAAAGCAAGGACTTTGTGTGTACTTCATTAGCACTCGTGCAACCCAGCTGATAGTGCAAATGGAACCTTTGAATTAAGCTGTAGCAAAGGGAATTATGACAAGGGTATTCCTCAAAATTAATCTTGAGATTATATAATAGACTATTTGCTAAATATATAAACATGTTAATGACTGGCCATTAGCCCACCTTATTAAAGGCATAGAAAGCAATTTATCCAGTGTGAAGGATAATGCAGCCTAGATTTTTCTTCTCTCATTAATTACTCAGCAATCATAATACAAATTGACTTCTGTTGTCCTTTACGCAGTAAAGTTCAAACTTAGATGACTTGAGAATGAAGTCTCTGTACCTCTGTAAATTACATATACAATGCAGCTTTGGAAGTGGTCCTGATTTATATCAGCTAGAGATATGACTCTGTGTTTTTTAAATTAAAAGGAGATGAATTAAAGAAAGCTTGGTTATGAAGCTTTAAGATGAAATCTGGACCTGATTTTAAACCTTCTTCTAGACAAATGTAACATATTCAGATAGTCCCATTTTACATTATGCATCTATAAGAGTTTGGAATCAGCATTACAGTTTTGGTAAACACTAATTGTGTAGACTATTTTGGACCATTTCTCCTTGAATTTCATGTATTGAGTACTGTCATTCACACCATTTGAACAAAATATTCAGGGTACCAGAACTTGCTGTACTGGTATAGATAATTCATTCATGAAGTCCAGTAACCCTCTGCAGCAGCAGCACTAACTGAGGAGGCAATCATCCTTCATAATTACAACTAACCAAGCACCATCAGTGCATACTATTTGTTATAAAATTCTCTGTTTATTGTCACAAATAAACTCAGGGATCAAACTCCATGTTAAAGACATGAGTAGAGTGGATTTGAAGCTCAAGTTACTGGAAGCTGTAAGCTTCCAGCCCAAACATAAAATTCTGAGCTATAAAAATATCTCTGATTCACTTATTAAGTGACTCAGCATGATGCTGACTGCACATGCACACAGCACTGAACAAAGCAATTCAGGATCAGGAGAGAAAAAGTATGATAAGGAAAGATGATGTGTCTGACAATAATTGTAGTGAATTATATTATTATGATTATAAAATAATAATATTTTTTTGCAAAAAAATTACCTCAACAAAATGTTTTAGAGAAAAAAAAAAATCATGTAATGTGATTGTTACANCATATTTTTTGCAAAAAAATTTACCTCAACAAAAATCATGTAATGTGATTGTTACAATAATGGGGGGCAAAGAGCAGATATTTTAAGTCATATTATCTTAAGGTAAACCTTAAGAAGGTTTACCTTTAAAAATGTCTGGATTTTACCAGATAGAAACAGAAATTAGGAATCTATTATTAGACATGAAATCAATGAATAGGAATCTGTGTAAGCATGTTCTGATCACCCATGAAAGCTGGCACTCAGGCAGTTGCACATAGGCAGGTACTGTCATATTTTCCAAACACCCTCTCAGATCCGTTTTGGAGGCATCAGTGTTTTAGAGAAGGAAAATCCAAAGGCTGAGCTCAGACCTGCAAGTGCAGCTCATTGATTTTTGCCACAGCCCTAAAGCTGGTGCAGACAGAGGTGAGGAAATGTCACAATGCAATAGGATCTTTCAGCCATATTTTGATCTCAGATTAGCACAGAGAACAAGCTCAGTCCAAGTCAGGCTGGTGAGTGCAAATAGACTTCTCAGACAGAATCTCCTCATTCCCTCAGGCACAGAGACAGCCTGGCTGCACGGGTGCAACTGGAAGAGAATGGTGTGGTGGGAGGGAATTAAAGTCCTAATTTCATATTATTGAGTATAAGGGATTGAATACCCAGTAGATTTTGACACTGCCTGACAGTGTTCAGTAAAACCCTCTGACAGGTATGGTGCATAGACTTAAATTAAAAATAAAAATGTCTGGATCAGAAACTTTTGAAAGGTCAGTGTAAATAAGCTTTGAATATTGAACCTTTAAAATTCTAGAAAAGTCTGTAGCATGTACACAGCACCATGATATGACTGTGAAGCTCAAACCCCACATTAGTACATGAGCTTTGTTCTCACTGCTAGCCAGGGAGCTGCACTGCCTGTTCCACAGCGCTTCCCTTCTGTGCTATGGGACAAAATGGGATCATCTTGGGGATGGCAATTCTTACTTGTCAGAGGAGAGCTGAGCAGGTACTGGGAGCAGTAGGATTTCTCCTGCCACCTTTTGCTGCTCTGTGACTGCTACAAGGTGTTATCCAAACTGCTGCTTCTAAGGCAGGGATGGTGCAGGATCTCTGTATAAAATGAAATAGCACATTGCTGTGACTGAGTCAAAAAAGCCCAACCCAATAATAAAACCTGCAGCACATCCAGGACACAAACCTGTGTGTCCATCTACATTGTAAAGCCATTCTGCTCCACTGCCAAGGCCAGGGGAGGTAAAATGCCCTTGCTGCTGGCACCCCAGAGGTGTTCCTCTGGCTGCCACCCACACTGTGTCACACAGGTGGCAATCAGGGTGACATGCTCTGCTGTTATTGAGGGGGATGTTTAGTGTCAGCTCCTTTGGTGACTTTCAGAGAAATCCATTCTCTTTGCCAGACAGGACAGAGCTGTTTGGGGAACACAGAGTGCCTGAAACTGCTTTTTGCCCCAGTGGCTTTGATGGCCAAGGAGGCCCCTTAATGCATTTCTGGGCCTGCCTCTCTTAATCCCTGTATACAAAAAAGCCAGACAGAAGAACTAAATGTCTTCAAGGGCTAACCTGAAAAACAATCAGTTCTTTTAAACTGTTGCCTTCAAGATGGCCACAAATTCCTTATCATATCTTGCTGTCTTCAGACCCAGTTACCTCCCTTAAAAGTGAGCAACAGATCCAAGCAGATGTTTTCTTATCAAGAATTCATACCAGACCTATTTATTTTAAATTAGCATATCTCATTAACTGTCTCAAGGACACTGTCTGAATTCATCTTTTAATGAGTATCTCAGAAATCTAGCATTTCAAAAGTGAAATAGAGCTGCAAATGGTTCTGCTTTTAACCCCCTCACTTCCAGAACAGGCTTTTATAGGCAAGAAGTGGAGATGGGGCTTTTCTAGCCAGCCTTTGGGAAAAGCCATACTGTGTTCCACCTGGTATTTTGGACTCAGGATACCCCAGCCTGCCTTGATCCAAGTGCAACTTTGGGGCTGCTCAACCAGCAAAACCAGGGGGGAGGCTTGGCCGTGGGTCCAAGAGTGCAGGAGAGGGTCTCAGCCAGCCCCCATCAGAATCATGGCTCTGGGACCCCTGCTCCCTGCCCTGACCACATGAACAGGCACTCTGCCTGTCCTCCCACCAAGATTTTTGGAGTTCCTTGCAGCAGGGAAAGGAATGCACTGAAAAGCAGGGTGCCTTCATTGCAGTCTGCTGCATAGCTCACTGATACATATATTTTTCTCTGCTTTTTCTCATCATGTTTTCCCCCTGAATAGTAGCAGTAAAGTTATTTTGGTACAATATTTAATCATTCAAAAGGAAACCACAGGCTGATGTGATATTTCAGTTGGCTATAATCCAAAATTCCACATTTGTTTGTTCTAACATATGAATATTAGTGAAGCCAGAATGCCTCCAAGCCTCCATTGGATTGTAATTTTTTGTACTTCAGAAAAGGCCTCAGAAAGTGAGTATAATGTTGTCTATATATCTTCCATAAAAAAGGTGTCCTGGTATAGTGACTGTTAAAGGGAATATAATCATACTAGAAATACTAGACTACTACACTGTCACGGGGACTGCAGAAATGTGGTTTTTTTCCAAAGGAATAGGCACACAGAGATGTTTTATGTTGAGTTTACGTGTGGCATTGCAGCAATCAGTGAATTTGCTCAGGGGAACACTTCCATGGGGGATACAAACATTGGGGCACTGCAGGACAGGAGTGGGCAGGGCCCGAGAGCAGCTCAGAGCCCTCTGTAACTTCCACCAGAGGATCTCTGCCCCAAGGGCTGGGTGAGCAGGATCCAGAGGAACTCCAGCTTCCCCTCTTCCCGTGGGAGGGAAGTGGAGACAATACTCCAGGTGTAATATCTGCCCATCCAGATGGGCACAATAGGCCTTTGAAAGGCATATCAAGGGAGGCATGGCTGGAAAATAGAATAGAATAAAGGGATTATGGGGAATGAGTGAATATTTAGAAAAGAAGAAAGACTCAAGGGCAAGGATGTTACAAATAAAAAGAGATTTCAACTTCAAAGAAACCCATGAAAATAAAATATGTAGGAAACCAACCTGGAAATTCTGTTCACACCTGGGATGATTGATTTGTGAGACATTTCCAGCACCTCAGTTGTGGTTATTCATTCCCACAGCTTCTTTGAATTTCATAGAATTTATTTTGAATCCAAGCAGTGTATCACCACATAACTGTGTTGCTGAAATAGTATTTCAAGGTGTTTGGGACTTCAGACCTGAGGTGGGGGGTGTCAGTGTGGCTCATTCCATTTAACACAGCTCAGGACAATGTAGCTCAGGGTGTGCCAGCACTTCCACTACCAACCCCATTTTCAAGGGTTTAGATTTCTTAAATGGTTTAACAATACACTATGCAAAACAGCAGTGGTGGGGGGAAAAAAAATCAATATTATAATTCAAAAGGAACGTAAAAAGGACCCTTTGCTAATGAAAGCAGTGACAGATGTGCTTTCTGCAAGAAAATGAATAGTGCCTACAGAACAGGCAAAACATATACTAACTCAACATATTCATATTTATAAATAGCACACCCAAGTTTCACAGGATTGAAGCAGATGGAGGTAATACATAAAAACATTAACATTTTTTTTGCAGCCAGGATATTCACAGCAGCCAATGAAACAGGCTCAGAGATCTCTCCTCATTTCATGTTCCTTTAAATGCTAATGGAAATTGTATGTGTATACTTGGAGAAGAACTTTGGGAATCCAAAGGAATTGCATTATCTGCTTAAATATCTATTTTTTAATTTTTTCTTTTTTCTGAGAGAGAGCTCTTTAGGTCTGCTTCTAGATAAAAGCAACAAAATGCATTAAGATGGGGTGTTATTATGCAGAACACATTGCTGTTTTTTATGCCATAATCCCAGGAGGTGTTACAGCACCTAACCCCTAGAGATTTCAAGAGAACACAATCACAGTGGTACAAGTATTTGCATGAAAAACACTGTTTTAGTGGGCAAGGGAAAATTGGTATTAAATGGCTTTGACTCTTATTGTTTAAAAAATGAATAAATATTTGATACACATAAATAAATATGACCCTAAAGATGCTAATCTTCCTGCAGGGAAAAGTGTATAGCAAGGAAAGCAACAGTGTAAACCTCCATGGGAGTACTAATCCCAGGTCAAACTAACAGCATGCCTTAGATTTTCATTTATTAATTAGGTGATATGATGAATTAGGGTAAGGCAATTATAGACTAGTTTTCTTCTGACTGTGTTGCTTTCTTAAAAGGGGCACAAGCTGAAAATGTGAGTAATTTGAGGGAGTCCAACCCAAGCTTCCCTGAAAGAAAGGTGTTTAGTGGCCCTTGAGCCCCAGCTGTCCCTTGAAAGCCTTGCTGCTTGAGTAGTAACTACAGATTTGATACACAAAACAAACTCCAGCTTTACTTTAAATATATGACTCCAGTGGATGGTGCAGCAGCACACACAGCAGCAAGTTTTGACTTATTTTCCCTGCCTCTGCTCCAGCAGTGGATATAAATCTAGAAGCAAAATCTCCTCGAAGTGTGCATGTTGTCTCAAGCCCTGCACAAATAAAAGCAGGTGAATTTCCATCCAGGCTGAGAAATCTTCTCACCAAGTGACTGCTTAAACATTTCTTCCACTGGAAGCTGCCAGAGTTTGGCTCACAGACTGAGCTGCTGGCCCTGGGCAATGTGCCCCAGAGCTCAGGGCATTTCATGGTGCTCAGTGGGATTTTACACATTGACAGCCAGTGCAGAATATCCTTTGGGAAGTCCAAATACACCTTGCTGTGGAGACACTGCAGGGACTCAGTGCTTCTTTTCCTAAAGTGGGATCTGTCATTATCACTGGAGAATGTTTTTTAATCATGGAACTCTTACAATAATTTTTAATAAAGATTTTGGATGCAATCCACTTTCCAACAAACACAACAACAGAAACGTCTTTTTTCATAAATTTCACTTTCACCTGCTCACAATCTGTTTGCACATTAGCTGGATGTGATGCACATAATTACTGTTCTCTCAGTAATAATTTTGACAAATTATTAGGAACAAAAAGGGAATTTGCTAAATATTTCTTAAAAGATAACAGTACATTGCTGTTTACCATGAGTTAATTAGCCAAAGTTCACATTTACACAGAATTTTATTTAATCCCGCAAAAGTGAAGAAAACTATGCAAATCAGTCCTAAAAAATTTCAGTCTTAAAAAGGAAGAAATATCTGCCTGCCACCAATTAAGTCTGTATTTTTTCATAAGAAAGTGATGGCTGATTATACTAACTTTACCCTTGTGGTAATTGTCACTAATGTTCCACATATTGTATGTGTCTTGCTCTTATGAATCCCATATCCCCTTCTGCCATAAATATTTCATAAAATATTCAAAGCCAGTCCACAGCCAAGTAATAACAAATGTCAAATGACACATTAAGAAGATTCATGGCTATTTTAAGTATGAATTAAAAAAAAAAAAAAGCCTAACTTGCTTATTGTGGTCACTGTTAGAGATTGATTCTAGCAAAAAAATAGTCAGCAAATACTGTCAGCACCTTTGCTGTCAGCTTGTTATGAAAGGAGTATTAATAGAGATTACTCAGAGTACTTGGTGGGAGACAGTGCCCAGGATGGTCTGTGCAGCTGTGTGTGTGTGAGCCTCATTTCCAGAGGCCTCATTCAAGACTGCTCTACTAAATGAAAAGGTTTCTCTTTATTTTGGAGGGCTTTCCATACTGCTAGACCTTTAATGAGCTTTCAAAGTCTCCAAATCCTGAAGACTAGGATGCTTTTTTGGAGTTCTCTTTATCGTCACTGTCTTAAAGACCTTATTTCTCATTCTCTCCCTCTATAAGTTTTGTTGTGCTTTGTGATGTTTTTCTGGATAAAGCAAAATTTTAGGCTTTTTTTTTCCTTTATGCATTAAGAAAATAAGAAACAGTAGGAATAATCAGGCTCATGTTTCCCCAAAATGTGATTTTATCAAACTGGAATTGTGGTGGTCAGCCCCAAAGAGGGTGGGAGCCTGTGCAGGTGCAGGCAGTTAATGAGATGAGGACCATGTGCAAGGCATAAATACAAATGACCCAGCTGAGGGGTGGGGGCAGTTTGTGAAGGTGTTTTGTTTAGTGCTGCTGGGTTGGCTGACACAGAGGTGTCCTGCTGAAGGTGGGGACTTTGTCAAGGACAGCCTTGTGGGGACATCTTGGCTATGTGCAGAGGCTCTCACATGTGAGCTCTTTGGGGAGCATCAGCCACAGGTATGAAGAATGAATGAGGAAAAGCTGATATTTTGTGTAAAATGGAAGGATGCTGCCCTGTGTCCATGTTTTCCTGCTCAGAGTTTCAGATCAGCACTGCAGCATCTCTTCTCTGTGGCTGATGGTGCTGACCCCAGAGAAACAGGCAACCCTGCTGTGCTTTAAGACAGAGTTACCTCAGCAGAGGAGATGGTTTCTCTTGTTGTGCTGTTGAATAATCAATACAAGGAGTTGCCCCAGCTGTAGTGAGCTGAAGAGGTGCCAGGTATCTGCTCTGGGTGCTGTGGGCACAGTCAGGAAGGGCAGGGAGCTGGATCTGGCCTGGTCAGTGGTGTGGGGGGAGTTGCTTCAAACCTGGTCAGAGCTAATCTGGTGGATGGGTTATGATGGGTTTTGCTCCCCCTGTAAAATGGGAGTTTAAAAGCTGGGAAGGGCCAACTGCAGCTGCCACAGTGGCTCTCATGTAATACTGAGAACATTGCAGAGGGATGGGTTTGTCTCTCTGTTCCTTTCAGCTACTTGGACTTTATTTTCACATGTGTATCTACTGTCTCTTTCACAGTTGAAATATCTCTCATTGGATAGGGAAGGACCCTTTGATTTCAGACTAATAAAAAAGTTGGTTAAGTTATCCTTGTGACTATAAATAACTATATTAATGAGGATAGCATAATGGGAAGCTGCTTTTCACCCTGAGTAAAATGTGTTCCTAAATCTTTGTTTAATATTGTATTTGCTTATCTTCTGATGAAATAAAACTAAATATGGGGACTAATTTTAAAATTCTGCTTTGTTTTAGCACAGGGCTTGTTGAACATTTTTTAATGAATGGATATATACCCTATGCAAGGCTGGGACCTTATCTGCAGTCTGTCATTTTACCCTGCTTACTACCCTACTACTCAGGGTATTTAAAGGTAGGCAAAGATTTGTTCTTAATTGCTTTAGCTGCTTTGTGCATTGTAGCCTAGATTCTTCATATATACACTAATGCAACAAATGGCTATCTAGAATAATGGAAAACATTCTGTTCAGAGTTGTCTATTAATATTGCAAAAATAAGACTATGTTCAAGAGATGAGGTGAGCTGAGCAGGGTGTTAGGAGCCAGGAGAAGGACAGCTCCTGGCAGTGCAAACCATTGTGGCAGGTGAGCTCTGCCCATTGACCTGAGGGGGAGCAGGGAGGCCACATCCTCTGCTCCTTACCTCATCCTGCAGCTTGGCAGGAGGGAACGGCTCCTACAGGGTGCATTAACTCATGTTGCCATCAATTATAGGGTGGAGTCAGCTGAACAGACAAGGGCAGCAACCTCTTAGATTTCCCCATCATGATTCAGCAGAGCTTGTCTAATGAACTCCCTTTGTCAACGTGGACAAATTAATTCAGCTCTCTGAGCCACGGGAGATGCTGTCACTCATCAGGGCTCTCTCATGGTGTCTTTTGTTTCCACCAACAATCCTCAGGATAGGATTCATTATTAACATCAAGTACTCTGGAGACTGGAGAACTGAATGAGTATTAAAAATATAAGTTAAATTATCAGAACACTGTGATAAAACTAGTAATGGAAATGGGGTTAATCTGAAACTCAGGAATAAACTCCACATAGCACAATCAAACTGGGTACATACTGTCAGCTAAAGGGGTCTACTTTAAGGATATTTGTACCACAATGCTTAAACCAAATATGAAAAGGGATTGGAGACTGCTGCTAAGCCCAAACATACATATTTTTACAAATATAGTCCTATTTGTAAATGAAAAAGATATTTTGACCTGCAGTTTTCTGTAATGGTTTTTCCAAAAGTTTCCTGTTCAGGGAGACTGAAACAGTTGATCACAGTGAAACACAAACATGGAGTTTGCTCCTGTAGGCTTTCCCTTTGGAAGCCAGCAAACTTTCCAAGTGCCTTTTGCTCTCTGTTTGACTGAGAAGCTCTTTAGGTACAGAAGCTCTTTGGCAACTGGAGTGTCCAAATGCACAGGGAAATGATTCTGAAAAAACTCTGGTAGTTTGAGGAGAGTGGTTTGACTGACTGACACTTTTACAAGTTAGGGCCATCTGAGAAGCTGATTTATATGTAGTGTAAATGTTGTGGTGTTACAGCCTTGTCACCCTATAATTGCAAGTGCAGCTCTCCTGTTTTATGTTGTCTCTTAACTGCCTGTTTCTCCCAGCAATGCCATTATCAGATACGAGTATTGGGCTCATCTGGTGGCAGTACCCATCTCCAGTTTTGGTATTTGTTCATTCAGATGAAATTTTTGCTCACATGAAACACACAGCTCCGTGCAGCAGTTCCTAGTGGTACTCCAGCTACTTATGTTCAATGCACTAAAAATATCATTGCCACTATGTGACATAAATTCCTAATTATGCTTCTTAATATCAGTGCTTTGATTGAGTGGCATGTGGTGTATTAAACCAGCTCACTGTGGCTGTGCCTGCTGTAGGTGTGAGCAGGACAGGGCACACAGGGAGCCTCAAGCACAGACACACAGCTCTGAGCAGTGACACAGGGGTGGCACAGCCAGGAGAAAAGCAGCATTCACCCCTCAGCCTCTCTAGGTGTAAGGGAAGGGGCTACAGATGCTCCAGGAGAGAGGGAAACAGGCAGCACACAGGTGCTGTGCCCACAGTTGAGGCTCTAGCACCTTTCCTTTAAAAGCCCTGTTTCCAGTCCCCAATAGCTTTGATGGATATGAATCATTCTGCTTGAATCATTCATCTCTTGCTGGATGTTTGCTGCATTTGAATGTCCCCATTCTAGGAGTATTTAATTAAATATTTTGATCATCACTTAGACTGAATCCAGGAGATACTACAACTTGGTTTGTGTTAAATAAGCACATCTCTGTGAAATGATTCCACCTGTACTTTGGGAGACTGGAATCTAGCAGCTAAATGTCACCTCTATCAAAAGTGTCCCTTTGTGTTCTCTCAGAAACCTCTCTGGATCTGGTTTCTGAAAAAGTCCCTCAGTCCACATAATACTTGTTTGGTGTTTTTCTGAAAAGGACCTAAAAAAAACCAACAAAACCACCTCAGTCCACATAACACTAGTTATTTTGATGGGTTATTTTGCTGATCCCACATTATTTCATGGTCTGACTAGGGAAAATAGCCTTTCTGGAACAGTAAATGATAAACTAAGCACACTTAAATCATGGTATATTGTTATATGTCCCAAGAGGGGTGGGCTAAGCTAAAAGTGCCAACCTCTGATATTTTCTAGCACTCCAGTTCTTGACTTGGCCACTTGTAATGCTATTAGCCTTCCTTTTAATACAATAGAGATCACCATCACAGATTGTACCTGAGTGCCAGAGCCAGCTTGTTGATAAGGTTTCTGTGTAGAATTTGAGTAGGAAAAAACAGCCAGAAACTGCTCTTTCCCCCCACTCTGCATTCTGCTAAGAGGTTGCAGCTGTACAGGATTCAAGGGTGGGAGGCAGGTCTGTGGGACCTGAGCATCCCCCTGTAAAGCAAATAAGCAAATTCCCCTTGCAGGTGGAATCATTGGAGAATGCTTTTGCTGAGGGCATCATGGCATGGTGGGGCTCTTTGGATGAGTGGATGTTAGGTGCTAAAACAAACAAAATAAAAAAAAATCAAGTTAATTGATTTTTTTTTTTTGTTAAATACATTGTGATTTATAGTTTTCTAGTAAATCATTAGTTTATTTTGACCATAACATCCAGCATGTTTAGGCATATAATTCAGCTTAGCTGATAGAGCACATATTTAGAGTTGAAATTTCCTTAGTGATGTTTCAGAATCACCAAGTGTTCTTGTCTAGGACTTCTTTCCCCATCCCCTCTCTTCCTCCCCCTAGCAAGACCTTCACATTTTTCTTTTTACAGAAATAATATCAATTTTTGGGCTATTTCTGGTGCTTGCCTCTCAGCTCCTATTCTCTGCCCCCGACAGGGTGATTTTTCTGCTGCCTTTGATTCACCTATTGTTCCAGCTTCCTGCAAGGCAAGAAGCATTCAATAGACAGGATTCTGGGAGGCATGAATTTCAAGCAGTTTTTCTTGTTTTGTGCCAGAGGTTGCAATGCACAGGAAGGTTTGTGGTATAAAGACATTGCTGTAGTTGTCCATTCCTTGTGCAGGCAGATTTTTATTCCATGACACCTCCAAACAGACAGGAAGTAAATAATGAGTTTTTTACATGAAAGGCAAATTGGTCCAAGATGCCTCACTGGACTGGACTTCATTCCTGCTACTACAGCTTTTCTGTGCTCACTTTCTCTCCCCTTTTTCCTGCTCTGCAGCATGATGGGAATAAACCAAGAGGTTGCTTAGAGCTGTGTGAGCAGCAAAGTGGCTGATGTCTGAGTGAGTTCTGGAGTTGTCTCATACAGACCTGTCTCTGGAAACAGCTGAAAAGGACTGATTTAAATAGCCTGAGATGTTATTTTGAGAGGCTCTGAATGTCACTCCCCCCACTGCTAAAGGTGTTGCAGGAATTAGCACACACTCAGCATCTCAGCATCAGTCACCTGTCTCAGGACACGGTGATAAGCAGCACAAACCTTTTTATAGTCAGTAGCTGCTGCTCTTTCATTTAATCATTGGTTAATAACCATTAGTCATTTCAATCTACTGCTTAATTTAAACTCTAGAGTAATTTCCAGTTTAAAGCACTATTCAAAATCAACTTTATAATTAATTCTTTGGATACTTCTGGGTAAAAAGTAATACTGAGAGGTATCACAGATTTCTTCTAGGGATTAATGTTATCTCTGGTAAGTGTCAGGCATACAGATGATATTACAACCTCCGTGCTTTCTTCAGACATGTGCTATTGATTGCTCCATCGATGACTGATTCCTAGCTGAGGCTCATTATACTGCACAGCAGAGGCTTGTTTGTGTTTAGTTAGGGATGTTTGACCTGTGATTGCCCTGTGAAAAATAGTGGAGCAAGAGATTTAGAAAGAAAAAGCAGGAATGCCTGAAATTAAGAGCAGTTTACTTTTGTCCCTCTTCAGATGACTCTGGTGAATATGCAATATGTGGCTCCAGTGTGGCCCTGTTACCCTTTGTTGGATTAAAGATTAGATAAACTGGAAATTCTTAAATTTTACATCCCTTTTAATAAATTAAGGAATTCAAAAGTAGTGGATAGCACCATTACTAATGGGAGACTGAGCCTGCTCTCTCTGATCAGCTTTCCTGGCCACTCCTCCAGTATAAAATGCTGTCATTTGTCCTGTGTGCTCTCTTTGCCAGGCAGCCCTTGCCACAACCACGTGTCCCCCAGGACCAGGTCCCTGAGCTCAGCACAGAGCAAATATTGTGGAGACACTGCTGGGCTGCTGCCTCTCAGCTCATCCTCCTGATGCACAACTGGGCTGTGGATAGAAAGCTTGTGCTGCTAATGCCTGAACTCCCCTCCTTTTCAATCCACATGTTTAGAATTTACCAGAAAGAGGCACATTTCTAACAGTCATGCAGTTTTTAGAAGTGCGGATCAGCTTGTAAATGGAGAAAAGTAGAAAATATCACTCGAACATAATAATTTGAACTGCTGCACTTTTCTTTTCTTTTTTTAAACTGCTCTGATAATTTTTACAGCAATACAAATAAATCAGAAGTCTTTCTTTCATTTCAATAGCTGAAAAATATTAGCAGTCTGGCAGTATTTGAGTGATACTGCATTATCTGACTTTGTACTTAAGTGGTGTTACAATGTCAGCAGAGTAGTTTTTAGAGAATTTCTCTTTACAGCACTCCAGCTTCTCATCTTGAAGTGACATTATAGACCACTGAGCAAGAAATTCATCAATATAAGTAGGTACCATTTGCTGAAAAGATAGTACCTACTCTTACCTTGAGAACTTTTAATCATTCATCTCCCATGTTCAAACTTGCTATCACTTAATTAATCTTCCCAGTTTCACTGAAACCTCAACGGTTCCTGAGTAAATGCTGAAATAAGGGCGGCTTTGATGTCTGAGAAGTGTAATGGAAGGAGGCAGGAGATGCTTGAGCGCTGCCTGTCACCCGGCGGGGCTGCGGCACCAGCGGCTCTCCCGGGGCTCCGCAGGAGGAGCCGAGCCAGGGCTGCTCTGCGGGGAGAACGGGAGCAGCAATAGTTTAATTATCCCCTCGAGTCACTGCTGCTGCTGCTGATGTGGATGGCAGCACATAGAGCAGGATGCAGCACGCTCCGTCCCTCCCCTCTCACCTCCTCTTGTTCTTTGTTGTTACAAACCAGCTCCTTCAGGCAGGGAAGAATGATGCTCTGGCTCTATGATATTAGAAAGTTATTTTATTATTTTATAGTACTATATTATGTTAAAGGAAGCTATACTAAATTATATTAAAGAATAGAGAAGGATACTTACAGAAGGCTAGAAAGATAATAATAATGAAACTCGTGACTCTTTGCAGAGTGCCGACACAATTCTTGTGACCATTGGTCAGTGATTGAAAACAACTCACACCGGAGCCCAGTGAGGCTCAGCATTTCAGGTAAACAATTCCTAACACATTCCATATGAACAAAACAAGGGAGAAGTGAACGGGATCAGGATTATTTCCCATCTCTGGGCCTCTCTCTGCCTTTTCAGCTCCCCAGGATAACAATCCTGAGCGAAGGAATTGTGTTCAGTGAAATGTGAAGACCACAGTTCTTTATGGCTTGAATGTGTATGGTGCCCTGGAACAGCAGCATGTGGAGCTTTACCTTTTATTTGTTTTCATATTTGTGGCTTTATTTGTGATTATAGTAGTGGGTTTTTTTCAATAGGTTCTCATGTAGGAAAGGCATAAAAAGGGTGACAGGTTGTAATGGAAGCCCATTGTGTTTCATGCCTCCCCTTAAACCTGCCATGCTTTGCTCGGTGTTGCTGCCATCAGGCACAGCTGCTGGATTTTGGGAAGCGGCCCTGGGATGGCACAGCTGGTGTTCTCCTGGCCCTGTGGCTCAGGGATTGTGCCACTAGGACTAGCTCAGCTCAGGACCACGGCACAGTCCTGCCCAAGCAGGGCTGAGCTCTCAAGCCCTCTCCATGTGATACATACATATCTATCTATATATATCTATCTAATGCTGTTCTCTCTTCCCCAGAGAGCAGAGCAGCTGTGGGCTGCACCTCTCCTGGAGGAAGGGTGGTCATCTCTTCCCCTCTGGATGCCCATGAGTGTGTTGCCTCTGGCTCATTAATTCTTGCCATGATGAGAAGGTTCTGCATTGGAATCCTGTCTCATTCTTAACCTTTACTCCACTTCAACACAAATGTTGTGATTTCCCCAGCTTACCTGATTCAATACATAAAAAAAATACTATTTACTTTAGACTTCTCTCCCCTTTGAATTAATAATATTTTTTGCTACTTAAGAAACAGAGATGACTTCTGGAAACAAGTTCAAGTATAAACAGTGTTCAGATGGGATCTAAAGAAGGCCTATTTAGATCTAGTGAAATAGTGATTCCCAAAGAATTATTTCTCCACTTGTTAGTGAAATGCTAATACCTCTAATGCTATGTATAATAATGCGTATATTGAATTACAAATTATCTGCTATTAATACTTCATTTTTTTTCTGCTTTTGGATTACTCATGCTGAGCTGTCACTTAACCAAGATAAATATTTTGTTTTGTTTTGTTTTCTCTTGGAAAATATGCTGCAGCACAGCATCTATTCTGATGTGGAAAGGTTGTTTTACCATATCTCCTGGAGCACTGGGTGTTCTTCTGGAAAAATAAGGAATTTTGCTAATTCCATCTTGCTTCAGAGGGAATTATAGCCTCAGGTCCTTCAGACTAGCATGAAGAACTGGCAGAGGTTTCTGTAGGCTGAGCCCCTTACATCAATGCTGTTGCTTCTGCTCCTTGTTCCCATTTGGAATTACAGAGCCTGGGAGCTGTAGAACTTCACTGTTAAAACAACCAGGTGCACACAAATTGCCAGTCTGTCATTTTAATAACAACTTCACTGGTTTGCAAGTCCACTCTAATCAATCTGAGGTCCTTGGGTTTCAATCTATAATGTGAAGCACCCTAATTGCCTTCACTTCTGTTGTATTATTTCTCTTTGGTTACTCTGTTCCCACAACTTGGCAATTAATATCTCCTTGGAGATCACTGTGGTTGTTTTATGTGACCCATTGTGGGATCCCTTTGTAATTTGTCTTACCTTCAGTAGAAAAATGCCAATTCACTTAGACTATAGGTAATATATAAATCATTAAGTGGAATCAATGAGAACATCTAATAAAATCAAACACACTGGAGAAGGGAAGATGAAGTGAGGCTCCAGGCAGTCTTGCAGGGAGATTAACATGTGGTGGGATCCAAACAGACCTTCAGGTCTTTGTCAGACCTTTGACTGGGTGGCACCTGGAGGGTCTGGGTTTTGCTTCTGACAAGCCTCTAATGTCAAATATTCTTCTGTTTTAAACACATCTGCATCTGTTCTATCATTACAACAGATTCAGGAGGAGCAGAGCTTCAGCCCAGCAGAAATCTCCAGGAATGTGCACAGACCATCTTGAACTCAGAGAGATGCAAAAGTTAACATTTCGAAGCAGTTTAATGAGTCCATCTGCTATTCAGGTCTTGCAGTATTGAAGTTCTGTTCACTTTATAACTTTGGGTTTTCCAGTTATGTGGACAATAAATGTGTTGAATAAGACAATGGTCTGACTAAAAAACTCCTATGTTTAATCCAAAGTATGCTCAGATTGAATTGATTTACATACATAAGTACTGGTGTTAAAAGTGATATTTTGGTTTTTTTTTTAATAAACAGGGCACAGGTCACTTAGGCATCTTGTTTCTTTTTAAGAAGTAATCTGTAAACCTCTGAACATAATCTATAAACCTTTATCAATAAAAAAAACAAACAAACAAACAAAAAAAAAACACCTAACCCTACTCTACTGACCTTTACAGGGAAAAATTTGGGTTTTTTTTTTGGGGGGTTTTTTTTTTGGGGGGTTTTTTTTTTGGGGGGTTTTTTTTTTGGGGGGTTTTTTTTTTGGGGGGTTTTTTTTTTGGGGGGTTTTTTTTTTTTGGTAGCTGTGAGGGGCTGCATTTTTGTCCCACTTTCTTTAATCTGGCTTGCCTATTCTGAAATTTGAATCTTAATTTTGGAATTTACTTGCCCACATTTATTTCTGAACTCAAAAGGATTATTTGGGGAAGTACGTGATTTTTGTTAGTATTCTGGTGCAATGATTTGGGTGCACAAAAGAAGTCAAAGGCTTTGGCTGTACTTAATCTAATTATCTTTTCTGTCATATTAGGGGTGGTTAGAAATAGCATCGCTAATACCTGTGAGACAACACTGGTATAAAATCAGGGTAGAAACCAGAATTAAACTCCCCTCTTAAGAGATAATACTCTGCTCCTTTCTTTACTCTACATTTTTGATTAGTGTATTCACAGTCACCTCGTGTTTCTGTGCAGCTTGAGCTTGGATATCAGCCAAACTCCATCTGAACCTCTTTTGGCTTTGGGAGAATGTAAAGCAAGCATATGCATTCATTAGGAGAGAGCAGCCTTTCCTTGGGGAGAGATGGACCCGGGCCATGCAGAGTTAAATGTCTGACCTGAATAACTGTGAATGTCAAGTCTACTCCCCGTTCACCTCGAGCCAAAAGTTTAATGCAAGGTGATGCCATTTATAGATTTTTTTATTTCATTGAATCACTGTTGTCTACAGCTGTTGTTATGCACACAGGTAGTATACACTTGACATGACACCACACATAAAAGGATATTTTTAGGAAGGAATGCTTGGAGTCCTTTGAGATGGAGCAGCACAAGTGGGGCTGACCCACTGAGGCAGCAAAGCAGGAGCCAAAGGCAAGGGCTGTTTTGGAGGTAAGGCTGCTCAAGGTGGTCAAAGGCTACAAAGGGTCAAAGGCCCTGGTACACCCAGGGCCATGAATCACAGAATAACCTCACACAGGGATTAATTTCTTGGATTTGTCCAATACATTGGTGTAAGTTCTAGCTTCTCTCAAAAAAGTGTGGCAATGTTTTGGCTTTCTTTGTGCACTTGAGCTGAGTGTAACTGCATGCAAGGGAAAAGGGAAGTGTGATCTAGCACTTGTTCTGTTGTATTGCACTTTAGTGGAGATAAAATGCAAACATTCTAGATGAGGAAAGATCCAATAGATGCCACCAATACAAGAAAACAAAAGGGCAAAGTTAAGGTTTTTTTTAATACTAACATATGCCCTGAAAGGCTGTATTGTATTTTAGATGGTGGTGATCTCAGGGAAGTGTTTTCTGATGTGTGGGAGTCATTGCATTCATGTGCACATAACACAGTGGAAACTGAAGAGAAAAATACCATACAAAAAATCAGGGTAGGTTATTATCAAAATAATACTAACCTGGGAAAAAAAAAAATCACAGAATAACCTGGGCTTCACGGAATCTACAAGGATCATTGAGTCCATCTCTGGGCATTGCTGGACTAGCCCAAAAATCACTCCAGGTACCTGAAAGCATTGTCCAAACACTTCTTGAACTATCCTGTAGTTAACCTTGTAGGGTTTTTTTTCTGGAAAACAGGAAAAAAGGTCCTTTGTCTTTCAACTTTCTCAGTTCCCCCACCCTATTCTCTGAGCTCAGGGGTAGCTATTGATGTCCATGTGGGAGCTCCTCTGCCATATGATGTTCTACCAGTATAGTGTTGGCCTGGGACCAGCATATGCATGCTCTGTGCCTTATGGAGGAGGGAACATTAAAAGACACATTGCTTATGACTATGACACCACATTGGCAAAAAATCAGGGGAAAACTCTTCGAGGAGAGGCTGGTTTTGTTTGCTTTTAGATGGCTTTATCATGATTTATGTTCTGGTGAGATGGAGGCTTTTGCCCCGAGAGAAGGTGAGCCACACAAGTGTTTTTAACCTCCAGTGCAGTAAAAGCTTTTAATGAATCAGTATGACCATTTGTGATGAAGTTTAGTGTGACTGCAATGGTTTGCAGTATAAAAGGCTTGAGCTGCAGTTTGTTAGTTTGCTTTGCTCAGCATAGCACCGATGGTATGGTGAGAGATAGGATTATATGACACACAGTGCTGAGAAGGAACAATTACCAGGCATTGCTGCCTCATGTGAATTCTACTCCAGAGCTTCTTTAACAATTCAAATTAATCTTCTTTAACAATTTCAAATTCTACAGCTGTTTTCATGGGTGTGAATTAAACCAGGAAGCTTCAACATGTAAGACCAGAGCCTGAACTGGCTACATTGCAGGGAAAAAAAAATCTATTGCCAGAGCCTTTGTTTAGCACCAGCCATTGGGGGAAGATGTGAGGAACAGAGGTTGGAGGCCCATTAGTATCTAGTTTCATGAGCTTGTCATCTGTATTGTCATGTTGTGCACGGTGTGTGTGGCAGGAGTGGAGGGGCTGCAAGGGCTGTCTCCAGATCCTTGTCCTGGAGCAGCAAGCTGGAATCACCTTTGCTTTGGGACAGCAATATTGGAGCTTATGACAAATAGCTGTGGCAATTGATTGAAAAGCACATTTAAAAAATGAACAGAAAATAAACAAAATGAATATGCATGATGCAGTAGCACAGTTTGAGAGAGCTTAAATGCCATTCAAAGCTAGCTCTGATTTCTGACTTCTGCAGTACAGACTGACATCCCAGCAGCACGTGTCCTGATTTGCATCATCCTACACACTGAATTGTGAATTTGCAGTTCCTCTGCCTCCTCCAGCAAACTGTAGAATCACAGAAGGGTTTAGGGAGGAAGGGACCTTAAAGACCATCAGTTGCAGCCCCCTGCCATGGGCAGGGACAGCTTCCACTAGGGCTGATGGCTCAAGGGCCTATCCACTCTGGCCTTGAACCCTTCCAGGGATGGAGCATCCACAGCTTCTCTGGGCACCCTGTGTCAGGGCCCCACCACCCTCACAGGGAAGAATTCTTCCCACTATCTATCAGAGTCCACCAAGTAGAGCATCCACTGAGCAGCCTTGGCTTTTGGCAAAGGGTGTGAGCCTAGGTATGGTGTTCTGCCATGGTTCTGGTGCTCTGTGTGCTCTTACTTTCTTGGGAGCAATTTTGAACAGTTTTAGATCTGAAATCTCCATCACACCTCCTACTTCTGTGCATGAGTTCAAGGCATCTTCTTTCCAGTGCTGCAGTTCCCTCCATCAGACAATGCTTTAGTACTTTAG
Organism: Peucedramus taeniatus; assembly: GCA_013400575.1. Taxonomy (NCBI): domain Eukaryota; kingdom Metazoa; phylum Chordata; class Aves; order Passeriformes; family Fringillidae; genus Peucedramus; species Peucedramus taeniatus. The sequence continues at coordinate 295,582 of WBNO01028063.1, forward strand.
AAATGACATCACTTAACCTCCTGTCAGCTCTTCTTTGTTAGGGAGCTGTAAATCCTGACCTCTCCTTGGGGTTCTCTTGATTAGATTTCACATTCACTTGCTTTAAGCTAAATGATACTCTGTTCTACCAGCAAAACATCAAAACATCACTGAAGTCAATAGTGTTATGCTTGCTTCCTTTTTTTTTAAATGCATATCTGAAATTCCCTACAGGCAAAGAGAAAAGGAGATGCTGTGCCCTGTGGTCCACAGCTGAATAAAAGCTGCTGCTTTGGAACTGCAATGGCTCATTGCCAAAACACAATAAAATTGAAAGACAGAAAAATTGGCAGATGATACATGTTTGAAGTATTCCTTAGCTAATTTCAGTCTTTGACTTCAAGTGTTTTCCCTGTTGACCTCAGATGAATATTCTTCTGTTTCTTAACTGGACAGGGTAAAAAGTGATTCTTGAACACAGATTATAACCATAACAAAACTTTTACTTTCAAGAAATTACTGAATCAAGGCCATCTGAAGTTATTTAAGCATGACCATTTTAACACATTCAATGAAACTCCTTCTGCAGACATCGTAGGTGCTGTATGAGAGAGCTGCAATGAACCACCCAGAAACTTGGTAGATACTTCTATGGGTTTTAGAAGTTAATTGAAAATTTTGGGGCACAATTCCAGCTGATCTGAAGAGGGTAGCCTCTTTGCTACTGTACACTATGAAGCAGTGCTATTCTAATACTATAGAAACTCCCATAATCTCACTAGACCAGATTAAAACAGGATATAAGGTAATAAATAGACCAATCTTTAGGAAAGGTTCTAGTGCAGCACAACTTTCAACAAAGTGCATGAGACCTTCTTGGAGATGCTGATTGGAGATGTTCAGCTATTCCCAGACAGCAGTGATGGAGCTTTGGCTGCTGAGTTGCTCAAAGTGTGACAGGACAGCTGCAGCTACTGAGAACTAAGAAACCTTAAATATATTCTAGTATCTCTGTGATGTTCCAATAATCTATCTCCTTTTAGTTTATAGATAGCTGCCTACTTAAAAGAAACCCCAAAAATCAACCAACCAACCAACCAAAAAAAAAAAAAAAAACACCAAAAAAAAAAACCCAAAAAAAAAACTACCCTACTGAAAAAACTGTAAAATGTCACCAATGAGAACACTGTTTGGAAAAGTTAAACTTCATGATGTAGAAAACAATGTTAAGATAATTCACACACATACATACACACAATTTATGTTTTTTGTAGTTTTTTTTTAAGCTCTAGATTCCCTGAGCTGAAAGTGTTTCCAATTCTAAGCCATTATTTTATGTGATATAGGATGGGGTTTGAAGCTGTACTACTTATGCTGAATCCAAAATCTCTTTCTCAGCTCAAGCAACAAAGAAAGATGCCTGAATACTACTTATAACAATTCTTCTCTCATGTCAAGTGAATGTGAAAGATGAGTAAAGGCCTCTGTGGCACTAGCACTGGTGTCACTGGGGAAAATGATCCTGTCATTACTAATGAGCCAGAAGGAATCGCTCTGAAAGCAAATCCAGCGCAGCCCCTGGGCAGGCAAGCTGCTAGTAGTGGGAAAGATTTTAAAAAACAAGCAAGCAAACAAAAGCCCTAAGGCTGTTGTGTGTAGGTTTTCCTCACTGTCCTGCCAGGTCAGGGTGAATCTGCTGGACCTGTCACCTGGGAGACCCAAATGCTTTGTCATCCAGTGAAGTACCCCTGCTCTGAAATGAATAAGAAAGCTGATTTTTTAAAATCTTTTTTTGTTTCTCCATTTTATTCCAGATCAATTTTGTTAATCTATATATTTTATAGCCTGGTTGAAATGAGGAAATTTGAATAATATGTTTTAGAAGGGTCAATTGTTTTATCATCTTCCTTCTTCCAAAGGGATCTCTTTGAGGTGTTATTTATGCATTATAATAGATGAGGTTTTGTGTTTTCATTACATATTTGCTATTACAAGGGAAAATTGATGTTAACTAAATAATAGGCATAATAATGCATCTTGAAGAATACAAATAGCAGGTGGAATGTACATCATGTGTGATGAGCAGCTGGCTAGAGAAGCCACCAAGTTCCCTTGGTTGGTGTCATTGAATACAAGTTTAATCATCTTTGATTAAACAATGGCAGTGAATAACTGCTGTCCTTTTTTCCCCTACACTGGGGAAATGGACCCTACATTTGGCAGATTTTTAGTATTATAGCCTTCATACTAAAGGGAAATCAATATCTGAAGAGCAAGTGTTGAGAACCTTCTGTTGAGGCTGTCCCTAGCTTTGATCAAAGAAGATACCCAATTATAGGGAAAGCCTGCTATTAAAAATAAGGCTTATTCTCTTTTTATAGGTAAAAGGGTTTTTCTTCTTTTTGCCCTTCAACACGGGACTCTGAACTTTCTGTAATTATTTAACAGTGGGAATTGGTCTCCAGCAATAGATCAGGAAATATCCTGGGACACCTAGTTAGTCCCTCAGCAATGGGTAGTTTGTGAGGAGGAAATAACATGCTGATTTGCAGTTATAATTGAGGAAAATTGCTCGAGAGGATTCTGACAGTACAGAAAATAGGCCAATTAGTTACTCAGCTCTGATCCTCCTATGATTCATGATTGCTTCAATTTAATTTTGCTGTCACTTAGGAAGCAAGGTTAAGAATAGATTAGCTTCTTTTAGACACCTCTTAGCTTACTTCTGCCTGGATTTTGGGGAGGTAGGTGGATAGAAGAATGTGAGATTGTTTCCTTTTTTGTCCTCTATGATTGTATGACTTGAGTCTAAAAATCAGAATTTTTCAATGTTGCACTTAACACTTATTCATCATGGAGCTATTCATGAAGATTAAAACCTTCACACACAAACATTTATTTTTTTTTTCAAAGAGAAAATGTACCCTACCAGTAAGTTAATAACACTTTCATGCTGTTACCTTACAGCACTCTACAATAATCAATATTAAATAAAAAGAACTTCAAGCAAAAAAATCACAGCTCAGTAAATCAGCCAAGGAGAAGGTTGTACTGCTCGCCCTTGAGCAGTACCCAAAGCCAATGATGCAAATCTGGGGACCTTAAAATACCAGTGAAGCCACCCAAATGGCAACCTAAGGAAAACCCTCCCTCTGAAGTCCTGGTCTGGCCTCTTTGGTGGTTTCTGTTTCCTTGTGCAGACCTGGCTGAGCACTGAGCCTTGCACTCAGGCTCTGTTGGCATCAGCAGCTGTGCTGGTCTGAGACTGGAACCCTTCTGAGCCCTGCCTGGTGCCCCACAGGCACCTCCTTGTCTGAGTATTTCCCTCATGGAATCACAGAATTGTTCAGGCTGGAAAAGCCCTTTATGATAACAAACTCTGTTAACCCAGCACTGCCAAGTCCACCACTAAACCAGGTCTGCAAGTGCTGCATCTGCACATCTCTAAATCCCTCCAGGGTGTGGTGACTGCCTTGGGCAGCCTGCCCCAGGGCTTGACAACCCTTGGTGAAGAAACATTTCCTAATATCCATCCCAAACCTCCCTGGTGCAATGTGAGGCCACTTCCTCTTGTCCTGCTGCTTGCCAGTTGGAGAAGCAGCTGACTCCTACCTGGGTACAGCCTCCTTTCAGGTAGTTGTAGAGAGCAAGAAAGTCTCCCCTGAGCCTACCTAAAATGTCACCTCTTTTGAAACTGTATAGTGTTCACTGCTTGATAGATGTGTTGTTATTCTTAAGCACACAACAGCTGGAATTCTTGCCATCTCATTTATTTAATGAATTTTTTTAAACAAAATTAGACATTTCCTTAGGAGAATAATGAATCACTCAGCTATTTCCATTAGAGAAAACTGCAATATCACAGTAATGGTTTCTTTAAAGGAATTAAATGTATCAGAAAGACCAAACCTTTTTTTTAACTTTTCAAGTCTGTGTTGCAAAGAGAACATAAGTGTTAGGCAGTATGTTCCCCTCTGTGGACACAGACCAAGCAGATAAACATATGGGATGATTACACCATTTATTCAATATTATGTTTGTGGTATTATGTTTATGTCTGCACATCTAACAGACAAAGAAAATAATTTGAAAACAAATGCAAAAGTGAAGGAACTGTCTTGAGAAGCACAATGTTTGTGTGTCTTCTCTCATAAACACAGCATATGCTTCCTCCTCATAGAGAGGGGCTCACTTAAGTTGTTTGCCACTGCACATGACAGACAGGAGACTGCTAAATTGGCAGAGCCCTGTATTTTATACCCCTGGCAGATAAAATGCATTGCTTGTTCAGTGCAGCAACACAAATCACTTGCACACACAGGCTGCTGCTCTTAAATTTCAAGAGCTCTCAGGAGCTGTGTTGTGTTAGTACACAGAAAGAGGAGCATGTGTCTGTTTTTGTGGAGGGAGGAAGAAAGGTTTTTATTTTTAAGCAGGCCCATTTTACCTACTAAGATCACATAGCTGCAGTTGTGTGAAGCCACTGTCATGCACAGTAAAGGTTTAATTTTGGACTGGGCCAGGCTTTGAGACACAGATGTGTCTCAAATGAACTTTTCCTGGGAACTCAAGGAATGGATCTCCTCCCTTTGCAGAGAACAGAGACTGGGAATGGCACATGCAAATAAATGTATGTGGATACATAGCAAAAGCAGGAATAAAAAGGAAAAAATTACTAGTTGGGGCTTTATGTAGTTAAGAACACATTTGGATTTGACAACGTAAAGTTTTTTTTTTTGTAACAAGTACCATTGTTTCTTATAGTTCATGTGATTTCCATTGACTTATTCTATATGCTATATAATAAAAGTTAAGGAGTAGAACAAAAACAAGTTGCAGTTTGGAGCAAGTTAATGGTATTTCATTAACAAACTGTAAATAGTAACAGCATAAGCTAGATGTGAAACTGCTTTCACAGGCCATAAATGCTTAATGTTTATTACCAATAAAAGTCAAAGGAGCATTTAGCAAAGCAGTTTACCAAACAAACATTAAATACTATAATGCATTAGATTCAGTGGACAGAATCAGGTTATTTAATTAACAATGAGTAATCCGTTAGGGCTTTATTCACCACAAATAATCTGCAGCTTCATGCATTAAAAGAACTCATGAAAGCTGTGTAGTTGTGGAAGAACAACCCAGAGGTGCCAGATGTAGAAAGCCTCAGAGGGTGAAGAGTTCACACTTGCTGTTGTCATACTGATTTCTCTTTGCTCATGCAGGTCTACATTACCTGTCTTTCTGATAGTTTAAGTAATCTTGAGAAATAACAGTAGAAGTCTTTTTAAAAGTAATTATTTCAATTATGTTCTCAGTCATGTTCTTGTGATGCAAGGCATTTAGTTCATCTTTAAAAAAATGCAACAAATGACTAATGAGGATAATATCCCATCTAAGATGTAGAACTCAGGGATAGAGTCTTCACAATTAAACAGTGACATAAAATGAGCATTTAGGTTGGACTGTGATGCTTTCAGAGTCAAAATGGGCAGTCTCTTTGGATTGGTGACTTTGTATTTCAATTGCAGTACACATAAGAAACTATAGATGATAATGACCTTTGTTCAGCAATACTATGGGACCAAAATTATGCTGAGACTTTTGCATACCCTGACTAACCAGAAAAATGGGATTTTAACCGAAGCTCTTCAGCAGAAATATTTCTCAAGAAGATCTATTTGCAGGTTCTTAAACAGATTTCTTTGTGAAGAATTCTTCCCTGAAATGCTTTGGGTTTTTTTTTTTTCCTATTTGTTGTGTTGAAACTGTGTGTCTGCTTCAGACTGGGTATCCAACCTAAGGCTGACATTAGATCAAGTGAATCCCACCAGGACCCTAGTTTGATAACCTGGAGCAGATCAATGTTTCTAGAAGGTAGGCTCATTCAAATAAATACATTAAGATTTTTCAGGATTGGAAACTTGGCCAATTTAGCACTTATGGAAGACTTATATGGGTTGCATCAAAATCAAACTTAAAGCTTGGAACCATGAAACTCTTTCAGAGGATAAGGCTAGCTGTGTGCTGAAATTTTACAGGTGAAAGAAGTAATGGCTATCATAGTGATTAAACAAGTCTCAGTGTAAGAGTGGGACAGATACAGCTGGTATGAACTTCATAACTTCAGAGTTTGGAGTCTTATTACAGTCTTCCCTTTGATAGCAGTTTATGATCATAATAATCATGTGGCTAATGTTCTGTAATTCAATTACTGCACTGTTGTGAACATTAACAATTATGTAGCAGATCTGAAACACAGTGGGACAAACTGGCAGTATTCATATTTCAGTAGTTACAGCCTATTGCATAATTACTACAGATAAGTTACTGTTTAATCCATAGCAACACAAGGAATGAATTGCAACAATAATTATGTGACTAATACCACCTCTTCAAATGAATAAAACATACAAACCCAAAATTATGGCAAGGTTACAAAGGACCTGGTCTAAGAAGTGTGTTCTTTTTCTTCAAATGGATATGAGTTGTTGCCAACTTAGGTTTGTGTTGCTTTCTATTTCAGATCTTCCTTTTTGCTCAAAATCATTATTAAAACATGTTTTGAAACATTTAATTTTTTTTTTTTTTAGATTTACCATGATTTGTGTTTTCCACTTAAGGCAGCAAGGACTTATAACTCCCCCCATGGCTTTTTTAGCATTAAATAATAATGTTGGTTCACTAACATAATCCAGATCACGACCTCATGCACTGCTTTGGTCACTGGCCATCACGTTTGGCTCACAATGAAAACAGCAGTGACTTGAGGTAGAGAGTCCACTGCTGTGTGCACAGACTCTGGTGTATTGTTGGCCTTAATCAACAAGTTGCCACCTTCAGAAACTCCCATTTTTGACATCTTATCTCACTCAATGTCAGAGTAAATTACATGATTGATGTTCTAGTCTGTTTATCAAGGAACTCATGAATTCCCTTTCTAAAATCAATATTTAAGAATAAAATAGCCCTATGATAATTTATTTTATCAATGTAAGTAAAAAATACTGTTTGCTGTTTCACCTGAAGAATTAACTCTTCAAAGATTAACAAAGAGGCAGAATTGATGGAAGTGATGCCAGGCTTGGGTAGCTCAGCATTACTCATATTGGCTCTCTTCACACAAGAAACAGGGCAAAAATTAAACTATTGACTTGTGCTGAGCAGTGTACAAAATAAAAGCAACAGCTTCCAAAGACATGGGTGTGAGTTACTGCAGAGACCATGAAAAGTAGTTCCTCCACTTGGTTCTCCAACCTGTGGTGATTTGAGCCATGGCAGTGTATTTTCCTTTTCCTTGACTGAAGAGCTAAAATGTACTTGGTTACCTTTAATGCTAAAGAAACAGCAATTAAAGTTCAAGTTGCAGTGTGTTTAAAAAGACCATGAGTAACATGTGAATTCATATTTGGACATATGTTACCTCATTCCTACAATGCTGAAGGGTCAGAAGTACATCAGGATCAATGTTCATCTCTCTGGTCAAAAGAGTGGGCCCTGCCAGTCACTTCCCTCGAGGTGTTGATATTTCTGATGGAACTTTCTAGCTCTCAGCCCAGTTTCCTTATTTGTTTGCATAAACTTGTGGTGGCAGGTGGAGCAGTTGGTTTCACTAATGACTTGTTTGTGCTTGTTCTGCCCTTGGGCTCAAGCAGAGTGCTGCTGAGAGGGTTCTGCCAACAGCATATACACTTCTATCAACACCAATGGCTCTTGAAAAGGATTAATTTCTTGTGCTGAGCTCTTCTGTTTTCCTAGGTTTAATACAAAATTGAATCCATCTGATGATAACATGTTGGTATGACTTCATTTTAAGAAAGGTATAATTTTATTAGGATTCTTTATTACAGTATTTATTTTTTAATTCCTGTCTGAAAATTGTAAATTGAAATCACTCTCTTCTAATTTGTTCCCAGTCACAAGACAAATTCTGAGTGATCAAAGGGTATTTAAGTGCAAGTATAACTGCTGAAGGCATCAGCTTATTTTCAGAACTAATGTGAAAGCACAAATATGTAAAAGTAGTTAAACTCCCTTTATGCAGGAGCATTGTCATATTCTTATATTTTCTTTACTGTGATATCTTCAGCTTCTTTCTGATCCCACTTGTAATTTTAGCAAAACCACTTTCCCCAGGTATGATTTGGAAAATACAAACTTCTGTGCAAAGTTGCTTCTAAGTTAGACCAGAATTTATCACTGACCTAAAAAAAACCATGAGAGTCATAATGTTCTCCAACCTTAACTTCTCTGAATTTAACTGTATATTGTAAAGAAGCTTCAATTATATACTTGATTGCTAAACGTTTTAACTATAGGTCCATGAATTCATACAGAACACTAACTCACCAGAGCAGTACAGGAACTGTTCCTCCTCAGTAGATGAGATTTGAGAAATATGCTTTTCATTGATACATTATTAGGGTGTCACAGCCATCTAAGCTACAAATAGCCCAGCTGAAGAAATCCAACCTTTGAAAATTTTTTAAGTTATAATACTCTACTTCCCTAAATGAAGTCAATATTATCAACTGTGATCTGAATTTTTTTTAAAGCTTAGTTTAGGTCTTGATGAATATTATATTTCTTTTATCAGAGATGTCTTTATTTGGGATATGGTTTTGCAGAAAAATATAGTCTTTACTTGTGAGTGCTCAAATTTTGTTTGATTTGCTCACTAAATCTCAGAAATCATATAAGATTTTGTTAGAAAACACTATTTATGCCCAAAAATAGATATACAAAACTTTAGAATGAGAGTTTAGTCTCTGAAATCTCATCCTTGTTGTTATAACTTGCAAAGTGTAATTAAATACTTACACAGTAACCAAACCAAAATCATCAAAGTTTGACATGCAATCAGGTTTATATTGTTAATAGCTTATCCTGTGTGCTGAAAAGAATAATTTCACTATTCTCTTTGTCAGGACCTGTGTGATTAAAAGTGGGATGCAGACACATTGTTCCATCAGCAATGTGCACGATGCCTTCTGAGCAACAGCTTAAAGAATCTCTGTATTTTAAATGCTTTTTATTTCTTCACAATGGGAATCGCATAATCCCCTCTTATCCATTTTAATAAGCTGTGCTTTATGCTGATCTAGTGAGTGAACGTTTGATAAGGATTATAAAAACGTGTTGCATTTATGTTAAACCACCAGCATTGCACTTTGAATCATACTTCAATAAAGCATACAGAGACAGATGTATCTCCTCTCCTTGCCCGTTTGCAAAAGCACTGATCCCTCATCTAAGACTGCTGTACCACAGCTTCCAATTATAACTTATTATTGTACCTACAATGACTGCTTCCCTGGCTAAGGGCTCCAAATGTTTGGCTCCTTGCTGGTGGTGGGAGGACAAAGAGTATTTGCATTCAGACCAGTTGCTGTTGGCATGAGATTGTCTTCTGCAGGTAGGGCTAACAATGAGCCTCTGAATAATTTCCAGAGTAGCGCAAGCACATTCTCCTCCCTTTTTATCTTTTCAGTTTAAGTGCCTTCGGCTCACAAAATTTTTTCTGCAAGTTTATTAATCTTGATTCTTTGTAAAAAGCGGTAGCTTTGCTTTTCATTATTTCAGTCTTGGGTGCAGGCTCAGAGGGCCATGGAGACAGCATTGTCAAACGAGGCTTAATCCAAAAATTTGATATGCAGAGAAGTGATTCAGGTAAAACTGCTGCTGTGCAAACTCCAAGTTTTCTTGACAACTTGCCATGCTTTATTTGTGGCTATAATCCATTATTGAAACTATCAACAAATATGGATTGATGTGGATTTGGCTGTTCCACAGAGCCTTACTCTGCCTGTGCCTGAAGCAGTCTGGGCACTGGCTGCTACAGGGACTCTGAAGGTGGGGGAAACATTAAATACTGACTTATTGCTCAACAGATCTGACAAGAACTTAAACAGAGCAATATCAGCATTGTTCTCTACTGTCCTGGAGGAGATCTCTTCTCAAATTTCCCTGCCCTGCTCCCTCTGAGGTTGTGGTGTGCCTGCAGACCCTGATGCTCTGTCCCTGCTGCTGCCATGATCCTCCCCACATTCTAAGCCCAACAACAGGAATCGTAGTTCTTGCCTGAATTTTTCCAAGGTTTTCAGCTTCTTTGAAAATGTGTTCTTTTCCATGATAAGGAATACACATGCCATGAATAGGCACTGAATTGGTGTTTCAGTACCTTCCTCTCAGACCATTAGTAAGGCAGGATACTCTCATGTGTATGCCAAGTAAACTAGTCTACAATAGGTTTGGATTTCTGGGATCCAAATCTGTTGCCTGTTGTTTGACCACTGTCTCCCTAGAAGATTTTGCAAAAGAGGGGGATTCCCAGCCTTGGATAATCTCAAGAGGCCAGAGGTGTTAGTGCAGCAAGAGAGCTGAGCACATCCAGTTTGCAGTGATGAGCAAGGGCCTGGCAGGCTTGCTCTGCCAGTGTTAGTGCTGCAAGCCAGGCCCTGCAATGTTGTATCGTGTTTTATAAGCTTTTTTATAATTGTTCTGTACCTTGGTTTATCCCAGTTCTCCCCTGTGTCAGTGGTTCTGCCCATCCTGCCTCCTCCCTCAACCCCTCCCTGCTGTCCTGTCCGTCACTCAGCAGCCCATCCCTTCCCCCAGAAACTTCTGTTAAGGGCGTCGAGTGACTGGTTCAGGAACCGGGGTTCCTCTCGCAGGTTCCCCCCGTTGGTCTCCCCAGAGACCCATCTTCCCAATGTCCATACCCCCATGTTTCCCCATTGGCTCCCTATCTTTGTTCCCTCCCCCTTTATAATGTACCTGATAGCTCAGAGTTTGATCTTCGAAGTGAGGTCGCGCTGGGCTCAAGGTTATTAATAAACCTGGACTGATCCCTCCATTTGGAGTCCAGTCCTTTCTTCCATCGCAGTCGTGTTCCTGCCTCACCCGCCAAGGCGAGAGCCTGAGCCGCTCCCTGCCCCTCGGAGATCAGGAGAGGCTCCCCTCAGCTGTGTGTGCACAGCCAGCCGGGACCCCTGAAGGGAGAGGGTTCCCCTCAGCTGTGTGTGCACAGCCAGCCGGGACCCCCGAAGGGAGAGGGTTCCCCATAGCTCTGTGTCACAGCCAGCTGGGACCCCTGAAGGGACTCTCAGAGGGGCATTTACAACACTGCCCAGCCCTGCTTGGCACACTGGCAAGGTGTTCTGGGGCTGGGGAACTCTCCATCAGCTCCTTCTCAAGCTGTGCACAAGCCCTGTTCTCGTTAACAAATCATTGTATCAATATACAGATATTTAGGGCCTCTGATGGACTCTCAGCTTTTTTATGGGGTTATGTCAATATGCATTACCCACAGTCTAGCTAAAAAACTTTATCTTACAGCTGCTTGGGGTGAGATCAGATTACAAATTAAAGGATTTTTTCTGCCATAGCTAGCTGGTTTGCTTATTTCTATTCTTCAGTCCAGTGGGTCTGGAGGCTTAGATTTTTCTAAGGTTCAATTTTTTTCAGCGTCTTCCAGCGTCTTCCTTATTTTTTGGAATTTGCGGTGTTTTTGTTTTTGTGTTTTTTTTTTAATTCTATTTTTTAATTAGTTGGTTTATTTGTTTCTGTAGTTTTTTCCCTGTGGATGCCTTGCATTGCTGCTCTTCAAGTGGAGAATTAAAAGTGAAGCTTGAACAATGCACAAATGTCTTCTAAGTGAATCTGCTCACTAACAAGGAGAGAATTCACTCATGGATAACACAAACAATCTCTAGATTTCATTGACAGCAATCCGAGAACTCCAGTAGCTCTTCTTGTAATAAGAGGATGCTATAACATCCCTTATACAAATAAATTATAAATGGAACAGCTATAAAGAAATGTGCTAACAATACATTTAACATAAAATAATAAGTGTGTGTAAATAAAACATGAAAAGGGAAGTCTAGATCTGTATTCTCTCACTTGTATATGTAGCCTTTGCTCAAGTGCATAGGCCACTTCCAGTCAGCAAAGACATGCAGGGGATTTGATTGGTATGTGTGAGTTAAAGAGTTGGTATGAGATCCTGAGTTAATTTAAAAATGTATTTGTATCACAACAGACTCTGAAGAACCAGTATTTCTGGTGAAGACCTATGTAAGCCATAACTAATAATGAATAGATGAGCCATATGACCCTTGCCAGTCAATCAAAAATAACAATTATTAGGTCCTCTTAATTTGTCTGTGATTGCTTGGTAAGACTGAGCAAGACTGAGTTGAAGAGATAAAGCTGTTACAGGAATATAGGACCCAAAGGATATGTATTAAAAGATGTTTCCATTGTAATGTAGTAAGCAAAAAATCACTGCATCCAAAGCCTGTCTCAGGCTCTAGTGCCTTTGGGGAAATTGCTGCCTTGTGTTCAACCTGGTGTTTATAAGTTGTGATGCCACAGTCTCTCTTAGGGCCCAGACTGGTACAGAAACCACCATCCACCCCCACCCCATGTTGTGCAGGAAGCAAAGGGAGAAACTGGAGCTGAGCTGTCATTCTGTGCCAGAAAGGGCTGGAAGCTGGATTGCACCCACACTTTGCTCTCCTGGTGCGTGAGGAAGATTTTGGGCTTTGCCCAGCACCCAGCCAAGGTGTCAGGATTACCCTTGCATGGCAAGCCTAAGCCTGCCCCTTGACTCCTGATAGTAATTAGCACTTGACAGAAGATTGTGCTGTCCATGAGCTGAGTGAGAGCTGCTCCCCCCAAACCAACTCCCCACAGCCAGGAGTGTGTGCTGTGAGCTGTGCTTGTGGCCCCTGCAGGTCAGAGTGAAATATCTGCTCTGGCCTCTGTTCCTGCAGAGGAATAACCCCTCCTTTGGGGCTTTGGATGTGGTATTTTGTAATGACATATTTACAGCTTTCATACTTTGAGTGTACTCAAATGCTGGAGCATAGTGCTGCAGGCTTGCTTCCTAAGGGAAAACTATTTTACCTAATTTTGTGGGTTTCTTGACTAGTGCTAACAATATTTTCCTTGTCTTAGAGCATGGGGGGTTGGATTTAAGCTTACTTGTCTAGTACAAAAGATGGCATCATTAACATTTTAAGGTGCTCCTGAGTACCTCCAAGTTTTTATTGTAAAATATACTGTGCATGTAGCACTCCTGACAGTGTGGTACAACAAACCAGCACTGTCAGCACTCATGTGCAATGCCTTCACCCACTGTCACATTCAAGCCCATGAAAATATACTTTAAAAGTCTCACAAGTTATGAGTTTGGCTTATAAATAAAAAGATTTTGTTTTATATTTCTTCTGTTTCTGTGCAAATAATATGTAGCTGCACATGTATTGTTGGGGCAGGCATGTGATAAATATATTTATGTAAATATAAAGAAATAGTTTGGATAGTACAGCTTGACTATACAGCAAAGGATGTAAGAACATCTGGGTTACAAATAACGAAGCAATAATTTTGTGAAGGACAACCTGATTTCACTGATTCTCTCCTTGCACAGTGCTTTGCTTTTTTTTCTGCAGCAGGAATTATCTGCAATATCTTCCTTAATTTTACTAGCAATGTTGCTGAGTTGTTTTATTTTTTTGCTGGAATGACTAATAAAATACGTCTTTGAAGTTCATAGGAGAACAAACAAAAAAAAACAACCAAACAAAATGGGGCTGTTACTGCCTGGGAAGTCATTTTGCAATGGATAAAAGGTCAGAGTAGCTTTCTTTCAGTGGATTTTCCTGTTGGGAATATTTATCATCTATAAAGTGCTGCATCTGCGACCTTTGTGAGTATTTTATCAATAACAAAGAACTGAATAATTCTACCATTTTTGAAAAACCACTCATCTATATTTAAACAGTATGGAAGAGAAAATCTCTGTGCTCAGAGCTTCAGAGGCAAGTTGCATACAATAAATGCTATTTCTTATGGCCATTATTAACTTACCACTTTCAGCTGAGGAGGCAAGAGGGTGTATAAAGCCTCCATGTTTTATGTAGAAGTAATTAATACAGTTGTATTCAGATTTAATTGCATTTTCTTATCTGTCAGTCATGAGCACAGATGCCCATAAGGCCCCCCAGGCTGGCGTGGGGTGCAGGGCACTCCTGCTCACAGTCTGGGCTGTCACATGAGCACATGGACTTTTCCTTACTCTGAAGGAAAATAGGATACAACTTGATTTTAAAGATTTTTCTCCCAAAGCTTCTATAAAAACATTTTTAATCACTCTGGTGGAAAGCTAAAGGTATTAGTGGAAGAATGAATGTAGTCCAGAACTTTTCAGATAACTGATACCTTGAAATAATGAAAAAAACCCCCAAGTTTTTCTGGTCATGTAGTAAGACTTCTTTCCCTCCTGTTTTGCATGTATCATGTTATACTTGATATTTAGTTGTTTTCTTCTCTTGCATGTTTCTAGGAAGAGCATTCTGAGTGCATCAGACAGCATACTAAAGAACACAGATGTGTCAGTGTGAAATTAATATCACTGTTGTGTTGAAAGTGCTTGCACGAGCTCTAATTTGAGAACATAAAGGCTGTTTTGTGATTTATGGATAATGGCAACAGTTAATGTGTTATAAATTATTAAAAATTTGAAACTAGATTTTGTTTCCTAATTTTGCATTTAATTTAGCAAACATCAGGCAAGTTCAAGGGGGAACTAGAAGTCAAGGTTTACCAGATTTACCATAAATACAGATATGGAATGTACAGTGTGGTCAGTAAAAGTGAATCTGAGTCATCTCTTCTCACTTTGTCATTGAATTGACTCTTATATAAAATTATAAATAACCTTGTGACGTCTGGAATTTAGCTGGATGCTATATAGGAATCGTGGTCCCAGCAGCTTGTGTGGAATAGCTTCTGAATACAAAATAATGAAATAAAATAGCTGTAGTTACAAAGACAGACACTTTCATAGCCTTCGTCTGACAGCAGAGTGCAAACGAGGAAAGAACTGAGCAATTTGAGGCAATGTCAAAAACCTAAAGTCAAGGAGTGACCCTCCCAAACCTGTTTAATACTGTTTGACACAACCTTTTATTTGGTATCACTTGTCAGCCCTGCAAAACATTTTCCAGGCATCTTGAGATCCTTGTCATCCTGAAGCAGCATCTCTGCTGCAGCATTTTTGGCAAACAAATCAGGGAAGTAACCAAGAAAACATGTCAGTGCTATTGCTAGTCAAAGAGAAAATTGTCAAGGAAGCCATTTAAAAAATAATTTCAGAATTCCAAGGCTTGGACAGCTTTTGATGGCAGAGTTATAGAGGTAGTGATCATCCACCTTGCTCTCCCCTTGGGTAGCTTTGTATTAGATGTCTGACAGATTCTGTCTCTAAAATCAATCCAGAAAACTCAGGATGAGTATGTGCTGTGCTGACACAGTTAATCTGCACAGGCCATAAGTGCCTTTTTTCCCCCTCTTCTGACCAGGAACATGGTTTGTGCAACATTTGCTTTCCTGTGATGTGGTAAAATATGCTCCTCTTTTCTAATCTCATGTTCTTTTATTACAAATAATTTGCAAAAGCAACTAAATTTCTATTCTAAGTTGCATGTTTCAAGCTATTAAAAAGGACATGGAGTCCTGTAGGAGAATACCTCACTTTGCTCAGTGTGTGTATGCATGTACAGATTTATTTATGTCTATGTGGTTTGCATGCAGCAGTGGCTGGGCAGAGGTTTATGCCACTACCACGAGAGATTTCTTGGTGCAAACACTGTCAGCCAAGGAGTCTGCTGATTATTCCCCCATATTTTTGGAGTCAAACTCAGAAGACCTCATCTTGACTTGCTGATGAAGTCCTCCTTGGCTTCTCCATTCTGAGTCTCAAAATATTAATGATGTGAAGCAAAAGCCATTTAAATCATCCATGGCTGCTCTGTGCTGTGTAAATGTGAGATCTGTTCCACACCATGAGTGTGTTCAGATATTTCCTCTTTCTTTACCACTACTTCTGTGACATGGGACTAAGGGTTTTCAGCTATCCTTTATTTTTATGTCCCCTCATTCCCATGCAGGACTTCAGGTAAAGCACTGCCCAAAGCTGCAGTGGATGAGTCCAAGATGGAAACACTTGGAATAACTGTTGCCACTGTATAGGTGCAAATTCTTTTTATTAGCAGGTACCAAAGGTCTTGGTAGATGAGTAAGTTTCAGATAAAATGATTTTCATTGCACCCACCCATAATGTCAACTGTTTTAAATGCAGATTGGATTGTAGTGTTGTTTGCTTGAAAACTCTGGGAACAGTCAATAACAAGGAAATACTTACATTCCCTCCTCTCTTCTCTTCAGGGATTATTTAGTACTTAGTGTCTCAGAAGCTTAATAGAAATCTTCCTTACCATAAATTTTAATAGGGCAGTACTGTAAAATACAAAAATGCCAATATACGTTTTCTAAATATTTAACAAGATTCTCTTGCTCAATTATTTAGATCACATCCAGAGTTCCCTTGAAACAAATTTAAAGTTTTACATGGATTTAACAAAGTACACAAACACAGTTTGTGTACTGACACTGCTGAATACAGAAAAAAATTTCAGTCAAACTTTCAAATTAAAATTTAAGGATTTCAGGATTTTCAGTGATGTGCTAAATCAGATAAAAGTACTAGAAATTACAAAGAGATACTGGAAATGTTTTATTAATGTTTTTGGCTCTTCTTTACCAATAATTTTTATTTGTTTTCTTCTTTCTTGTATCAAACACATCTTTTTGTATTGTAGTTTTGCTGACAGCTCTTGAAATTAAAAAGTAAAATTTAACTTGGGCCTATGTACATTGAGAATTATAGATCACAGACTTAATCTCAGAATATTTTACTCTTTGCAAGAGAATATTTTACTGTTTGCAAATCGCTTCATTTGGGACCAAAGTTATGACTTCTCTATAATCAAAGGAGCAGTCTGGAGGAATCCCTGATTTGTTCTTGCTTCCAAAGAAAGCCATGAACAGGGATCTTTCCTTGTGAAACTCAGTCCCAGTGACCAGGGCCACTCAAAAATGCAGGTCCCCCTGGTCACAGTGTAAACCCTGATCCTGAGCTGGAAAAGGCCTGAATGTCCCTGCCACTGATTCCTTCTTCTGCTCTGGAGAAGCAAACATGGCCCAGACCCTCACTATTTTTACTTTCTTCCCTGTGCTCCATTGCAGCTCTTGAGCACAGTTTAATGGCAGTCTTTACAGCCCGTGTCAGAACTCATAATTTTAAAACAATAGGAGAAGAATTATCAGGGGAATAAGTGTCTGGCATGGGGCAATTTTGCTTCCTTGCTAGAGAAGGAGAATCCAGGACATTTAAAAATATAAACCAATTCCTACCAGTTATTTTTCACTTTAAGACAGTAAGGCAGCTTGTAAAGCCCATCAAATGCCTGATGTGAGCTCTAATGAGTTTTAACCTTGCTTTTTGCACAAAAAAGCTTTGCAGACTTCCTGTGCTCATTGAAAAATGTGGTATTTTCTGATGCACAGATTGTTTCAAAACCACTCTGTAAAATCCCTGTGGACACAAACACTGCTGATATTCATGCACTAGCATTTGAATCTTCCTAGAATGGCAGTTTTTTAGCTCAGTTTTTTACTTCCTACTATATTCAGGAGGTGAGTTAATCTGTGACTGCATCAACATGAGGCTACCATCACGAAAATGTCGTTTTTTCTTAGTGGCCCAGAGCTTTCCAATGTCCTCGTAGAATTCAGATGAGATAGAATTGCTTCATTCCCCTTGATCAGGTATTCTGGAAAGAGAGGTGGACCTGAGCACAATGTCACACATTTAAAACACCAACAGACTGATTTAGTACTTACTGACAACTTGGGTGCTCACAATAATCCTGTTTTAAGATGCTGTCTAGAACAGTGCTATCCAAACAGTGTTCGGAAAGTCAGTCTTCCAGCAGCTGCAGTGACAAACTTCAGGATTAAATTAACACACAGTTTGAGAAGTTTTTTTTCAAGGAGCTGGGTGCTGGAGGAATCAGCTGTGTCTTTGTTCTTTTTTCATCTTCAAGGTGCTGGTTATGTGGATTTACACAGCATCAGTAAATGACATGCAATGATGGATTTGAATGTAAGGTATAGGCATATGTAGAAAAGGCTGCTGCCTGTTCCCAGGAGCTTGGTTTAAAGGAGGAAAGCCAACTTTCCTTGGACTAGTGGCAAATCCTCTCCACATGTTAACCCCATGTGGCATTCCACTGTTAGGAACTGGGAGAAGTTCTTTTAAGACAGATGGTCAGGAACAAAATTAATTAATAATTGAAAATACCTTGAAATACCACATAGGGTGAGCCCCTAGAGAACTCTGTGGTGCAGCTTGTTACTGGGCTGGCCCTGCACAGGTTTAAGGGGCATAAAGGAGCCTGTCTGTTTAGGGATGAAATGTAAACCCTTTTTTAGTGCATAGGACAAGCTGTAAGACACACCTTGCTGGGCTACTCATGGGCTGGGAGTGTGTGGGAAATCATAGAATGATTTCTGTTGGAAAAGACTTCTAAGATCATCTAAGAGTCCAGCTGTTAACCCATGACTAAAACAGGTCCCCAAATGCTGCATCTACACATCTTCTAAATCTCTGGAAAGGGTGACTCCACCACTGCCCTGGGCTGCCTGTTCAATGCTTGCCAACCCTTTTGATGAAGAAACTTTTCCTGATATCCAATCTAAACTTCCCTTGGGTGCAACTTGAGGAAATTTCTTTTTTTCCTAGAATCATATAGTAGAAAGATTTGGGTTAGAAGGGGCTTTAATCTCATCCTGTTCCACCCCCTGCTGTGGGCAGGGACACCTTCCACTGTCCCAGGCTGCTCCAAGCCCCATCCTGGCCTTGGACACTTCAGGGATCCAGGGGCAGCCACAGCTTCTCTGGGAAACCTGTGCTAGTGGCTCAGCACTCTCATAGAGAAGAATTTTTTTGTAATACCTAATTTAAGCCTGCTCTCTGTCATTTTGAATAAAGAGAAGCATCTCTGCACATCCTGGTATCCCCTCCTTCAGCTTCCACAGAGGAGATGGCAGTTACCTGCTGTTCAGAGAGCTTGAGGAGGTTTAATTTGGTAATTATTATAATTTGGGGCCTTGAGTTGTGTAATCCTTTATTAATATTAAGCATTATAAAAATCAGCTGTAGAAATGCTAATGTATAAAGCTTCAATTAAAGGAGCAAATATAGCATTGTGAAAATTTCTCTTAGTGCAAAAAAAGCAGCTCTCATCTGCTTTTCTGGTTTTGACACTTGTAGCAGTGATCACTTTTCTTTTTTGCTTACTCATTATTTATGTTAACTATTTTACTTATTACTAAACCACTGTGAATTTTTTATTTGTTCCTTTTGAGAAGCAGATTGTTTTTAAGTCAGGAAGAAATAAGAACCATATAGTATTTATTCTAAGAACTGTTGAAAAAAAAGAGGCAGAAAAATCCAGACCTGTAAGAAAGCCATGAGGCTTACCATCACCAATAAAATTTTACCTCATATATAAAAGTGCATGTGTGTCTCTTGGGTCAAATCCAGTGCACTCTTTGTGCTTTATTAGTTCCTTTGATGTCAAAGGGACCAACTCTCGCTGCTGAAAATTAGGTAAGAATTATAATTTACTGCTTCCAGAAGCTCCATCAATTCTGTATATCCCTGGGCAAGTTGGATATTTTGAGACACCTGGAAGACCAATAACCACCCTGTATTTTCACTGCTGGCAAATGTGAGTGTGAAACCTGTACAAACCATATCCAAGGACTCCTGTTGAGTATCTGTTCTGCCCAGTTGATACTCGCTTCCGACTACTTGTAATATTATAGATTTATTCTGGATGTGAGTGCAAGCTGCAAGACAATATATTGATTCAGAATACCTGGTAATAGAACAGTAATTGCTTTGTTTTAAAATTAAGTGACCATACTCATTTTAGAATCTATAGTATTTAATCATTTCTAGTGGTATCATGATATGAAATAGAAGAGACTCCACAGCCAATTACCCCCACAGAAACAATAATCCATGCTGTATTTCACAAACAAATGACAATCAGGAAAGCTGCTCTTACTTATCAGAAATGCATCTGATTTGAATGAATGTTCCCTTTCCAGGGAAAGACAAGAAAAATAATATGTACATTTTGAATTATTTGTAGATACTTAATGGAAACTATTTTTGCTTTTGTTCATCTAAATATGCTTCAGTTTTATGCCAAATGAATAAAGCAGCTTGGAATTAGGTATATTCTATAGTTTTTTTATGAATACAAATGCAATATAAAAGCAGTAGTCTTCAGTAAATAATAGGCTTTTCACTCCATTACCATATTTAATAAGTAGAGGGAAAAAAAGCACTGCTTCCAGTCCTGAGTTACAGTGTTCTGCTGGAAATGGGGTCTGATGCATTTTTCTGCTTTCAAAGATTAAATTCCCTGTGGCACACAAACTGCATATTTTCTGAATTGTGGCCTAATTTGCATTTTTTAAAACATCTGTTTATGAATATCTTTGTGATAATAATTACTATTTACAAAGTTTTAATCAGGAGAGGGAAATTTTTAAATGAAGAATACTGGAGGGAACAGATTTTAACCTTCTGGTCATTATTGCCACAATTTATTCTTCTGTAGTCTGCCAGTTAATTTCCTCCCATCCCTACTTATTTTGTCTCCATTTTAATCACATTTCCTTTCTCATTTTTCTCCTGTTACCAGTGGTGGCATGAAAACCCAGGGCTGAAGCTCCTGTTTTACTTGGTAAACAAGACCTTGTTTGAGAGAGGATGAGAGGAAGGGTTGACTGGGGTGGGGTGGGGGGGTTGCCTTTAAGAAGATTAATTTCTTTAATAAAATTGGAGGAACACAGGGACCTGATGTGGCTGCTGGACACAAGGTAGGCAGGTACTGAGTAAGGAATTGTCAGTGGTAGTGTAGCTGTTTACAATTACCTGGTCAGAATCCTACCAGCTACTTCAGAAACTGTAAATGAGAAAAACCTACATCCTACAGCCATACAGAGCATCAGAAAAATCTAATAATGGGACTTGTCCTTCAAAGCAAGAAACAATAACTAAGCAGCTTTAAGTGTTTTTCTTCTCCAGCTCCTCAGCTGGAGGAGGATGGGGAGGACTTTATCAAAGATGCCCTGAGCCAGCTGTGCACAAACAAGTGGAAAATCTCATTAGATTTTAACACCTTGAAGGAGCTTTGTTTTTTTATAGTATAACCATTTTCCTTTCAGACCCCCCAGCATCTTAATCAATTAAACACCACAGTCCTGACACTGATTCATAGAAAGGTTAGCATAAAGTGGTTTTGCAGTAAACAAAAACATATATTGAAAAATGATGGAAGGGGAGTTTTGTCTATGTGAGAATCAGTCCCAGTGTTATATAACACTCCCTTGATTTGCTGCACATTTTTTGGTTTTACAGACACATGACCTGAGGTTTCTGGAAGTGATAATGAGAAAAAAACAAGATGAAAAGTCTTTGGCTTTTTTATCCATGATGGGAAGAAAGATGACCTTGTCTTAATCCTCCTCTCCCCCTCTTCACTCCCAACAATTTTGCTAACACTGGCCAGTTGGTGTAAGGTAAAATATTGTCACAGCCAAGAAGCTGGAAATTTAGGATGTTACTTAGCTGAGGAAAATAGACTACTGCTCTGTACTCATTGGGAAAAAACAAAAAAAATGTGGAGTGGTTAAGTTGGCCAAGTCAAGATAGGTGACTTGGATAGAAAGCTTAATGAAAATTCTGTAAATTTCAGACGAGGTCAAATCTCTGTTCTCTTTCTCTTTTCACACAAAGGCAAATGTACTAATCCTCATCTCTGCCCGTCTTGAACGTTGTTAGAGCTCATTCAAGTGAGTAGCACTGCTGCAGAAAGCTCTCCATCCATCCTAATTAAGACGGGCTGCACAAAGCATCATTAGGTGGAACAAAGCACAGCATCTACTTGCAATGCTGTCTGTAACTCCATTACATAGCTTGAGTCCTTTAGCCATCAATTACCTTGGAGTAAAGCACTCCAGGCTGACAAGCCCTTTGTGGTGGTGATGAAGCAAGGTGCTGCAATCCTGAGCTATTATATCATCAGAAGATTTTTGCTAAACAGAAATAACCAAATTAGAGTAAAATTTATGTGATGAACTTTTTTTTCCTTTTAACTCATGCTGTATGGTTTCTCTACTACACTGAGGAGATTTGTTGGATAACATATGGTAGCTCCCAGAACATTAACATCAAAATTGTGCATTTTTCTCTTTCTAATGGTTGGAGTGATGGGTTAAATGCTTTGCTTTGTTTTTCAGATGTTCTTGTTTCTCAGCTTCTAGAAAAAATGTGCTTAAAAGACTGTATATTTTATTCAGAGGAGAAAAAATGTAAAAGTTTTGATTCACCTTTCCATGTGTGAGAACTCATTTCAAGGTTGTGGACTTTGGCCCAGTAGTGGCCACTTCAATTTGAAAAGTAACTCAGAGGTGGCCAAGAAATTCCTTTCTTTATAATTATGTAATTGAAAAGCATATTCCCAGTTTTTCTATTTTCCTGTTTTTTGTAGCTGTTTCCTCTTTTTTCCAATGAGGAAATTTGAGTAGAATTGAAATATTTCCTGCTTCATAGAGCTAAAGCATTTTGTTTTTTTTCTTTTTTTTCAATTATGCATTTATTTGCATTCATATGGGAATTCAGATTGAAAGTATACTTTATTACTTCTTCTTCTTCAGTGGAAAAAAATGTTAACACAAACTTTTAAAACTCTGTGCACTGGCTTCCAGCAGCACAGACTCATTTCTGACCTGCACAGTGGGCTCTAGGACAGCAGCAGAATGAAGTCCCTCACAGCTGCTCCTCTCTGGCACTGAAGGGTATCAGTGGCTGGCTGGGGATTGAAGGACATAAACTATTTCAGAATTTTCAAACTTAATATTGTCTGAAATCCAGAAGAAAATGTAGATAGATGGCTTAAGTTTTCATTCCTTATCTAAGAAAGAAATACTAAAATATTTTAATTTTTGTTGGAAACCGGGAAATTGCGCAGCTCAGCAGGAGAGGAACAGGAGTCACACCACAACCCCCTCATAGGAGAGGTCAGCAGTGGTAGCTGTCACCTCCCATCCACTTTACAGGCTGCCACACTTGTCTGCAGAAAAGAATCACCTGAAAGGCTCAGCAGTATCATCACTCCCATATTTCCTTTTGCATTCTGTGTTTCTCAGGATGAGCATCATGAAGTTGCCTGCCTGTTTTTGTTGGGTTCTTTTGGTTTTGTTGTTGTTGTTGGTTTTTTTTTCTTTTGGTGTTTTTTTGGTTTTTTTTTTTTTTTTTTTTTTTTTTTTTTTTTTTTTTTTTTTTTTTTGGTTTGGTTTGGTTTGGTTTGGTTTGGTTTGGTTTGGTTTGGTTACCACAGCTGTGGCAGCACAAAACCCCAGGCAAGGCAAGGCAGAACAGTTTTAGGGTCTCTCCAGGAGTAGATGAGCACCCAACATGGCCTACCTATGTGTTACCCACTGGTCAGACTTTTTGTTGTTTGTTCTGCTGCTTCTGGAGCAGAGTTCCACTCGTGGCAGCCTTCCTCTGCAATCTAACTCAGCATCCTTCAGCCCCTCTTGTCCTGAGACAACGGGGAGCCTTGCCTGCACTCAGTAGAACCAAGCATTTCTAGAGAAAGAAAGAACCCCCCTGATGACAAAAGGAAGATCTAGCAGGAGAAATAATTTGAGATAGCAGTGGAAAGAGGAGGAGGAGCACAAAGAGGAAAGATAAAGGCAAAGGAAGACACAGGATCAAAAGAGAGGGGAGATGACAAACGAGAGCAGAACTGTGAGGGAGAGAACAAGGGAATGCTGCAGCAGCACCGGGAGACTCTAAAAAATGTTCAGGTTCAACTTTCCTTTAGCAATGTGTGGAACAGTATGTCCAGATGGAGTTTTAGCATCTGCATGTAACAAAGCAACCACTTTTATCCATTATTTAAACACAAGGTGTCAAGACTGACAGTGCAGCTTTGCCCAGTACAAGGGCAGATGTCTTGTTTCCTTTGCAGGAGGAAGACATTTCCTTTGCTGTGTCTGCACGTGTCTCCTGCAGCTGCACATTGCAGAAATAATGCAGGACCAGATGCACAAGCTCTGTCACACAGGACCTGCAGTCAAGTCCTGCCTGCTCACATATGCCCAAGAAAAGATGGATATTCCTTTGAAAGCAACAGGCAGATTGGGTATCTGCCTTTTCATATTACCTTTAAGATTAAGAACATAAGCGGTGCTTTATTCTTTGTCTTTTAAGATGCCATTTAGCTTTCCCAAGCAGCTGATTACACATTAGGAATTGGAGGACAGGAAGGTGCTTTTTGTCTTATCTCTGTGATTTATGGCTGAGCTCTCAAGCCTTTGGATTCAGACACCTGAAACCCTCACTCATCTCACCAGCTCTAAAGAGAAAAGTGCTTCTGGTTTTGATTTATTCTAGAAATAAACATTTTTTATTATGAAGCACAAATTTACTATAATGGTTTTCAGATCCCTAAGGAGAAGCTTTTCCAGCCTGCTACACATATTGATAATGTAATACAATATATTTTCCCTTATGGCTTTGAAGTGCAGGTCTCAAAAACTCAACTTGAAAAAATCTGTTTGAAACTTGCAAGTCACTCCGTGGAGGTGATTTGTGTTTTAATGCCTATAGACTGTGCTGTCTGTACTGGATGGAAAAGAGCACCTCAATATTAGCAAAGCTGAGACATAGAGCATCCAGGGCTTAGTTTTATAAATGTTTTGTTCCTTTTTGGAGCATCATTTGTTTTATATCTGCTTCCCTATGGTGGCATGACTGGCATGGCACCGTGTGATTCATCACAATAGGTTATGACAAGAAACACACCTCAAAGATACAATATTGCTATCAGAAAAAGAGGGACCCTTTTGGCATTAAGAAAATTTAAGGACAAAGTCTATAGGTATAAATGTGTGTAGCTCTTATTGGAATTAAATGTCACTTCTTTTCAGATGAGAAGTGAAGACTGCAGGAGCTTTAAATTGTCAGTGAGAAGACATGACAAGGTTTATCAGGGTCTGCTGAGTGAAGTCACCTCCCTGGGACCTGTGGGTGCCACCAGCCTCACTGAGTGGATTGGTAGTGGGACAATGCTTCAGCTCTCCTCACAGGGACCCTTGCACAGAGCCAGCATGGACACACTTCTTCCCTCTTGACCATTCCAGTAGAATTCAGAAATCTTCTTTCCAAAGCTTGTGCTCAACAGGGCATCACAGAGGGGCTGGAGCACTGCTCCTGTGAATGCAGGCTGAGAGAGTTGAGGTTGTTCAGCCTGGAGAAGAGAAGGCTTCAGGGAGACTTTATGGCACCTTCCAGTACCTAAAGGGGCTACAAGAGAGCTGGAGAGGGACTTTTGGTAAGAGCATGGAGTGATGGATGAGGACATAGAGGAATGTTTAAACTGAAAGAGGCTAGGTTTAGATTACATAAGGGGAAGAAATTGTTCCTTGTGAGGGTGGTGAGGCACTGGAATAGGTTGCTGAGGGAAACTATGGATACTCATCTCTGGAAGTGTTCAAGGCTAGGTTCAATGGTGCTTGGAGCAACCTGATCTGGTGGCATCCCTGTGCATGGCAGGGAGTTGGAAGCAGGTGATCTTTAAGGTCCCTTCCAGCACAAACCACTCTGTGATGGTCTAAATGATTCCTGTTGCCCCACATCCCTACCTGCTGCATGGCTCTGGGAATGGCCACCTTTGGCAGTCTGTCATGGAGGCCCAAGGTGCAGCGGAGAAGTTGAGTTTGCAGAACAAAGTCAGGACCAGCAAGGTCCCTCATGGGACTCAGGTGTGGGCTGGAGAAAGGAGGAATGTGCCTGGAATGTGGAGAGCACCCCTGGAGCGATGGCACTGCAGGGCATCCCAGCTGCCCAGGGTCTGGCTGCACTGTCTGGAAAGCCACCCACTTTCAGAAATGCAGAGGTTTTCAGCAGCATTAATTTGCTTTGCTTTCAGTGGAGTTTCCTCGAAAGGAGAGCTAAGAAGTTGGCAAACCTTCAAGACATTCCAGGAAATACAGCATGCTTCTAATTCATATCATTTAAGCATCTGGGAAGCTTAAAAGAGCCCCCATCCCAGTGCAGCCATTTCAGAGGCCTTTGGGGGACAGAGGGTGGCTTTAACCCCTGCTCCTGCTGTAAGTTTGTAGTCACCTTTTTGCTGGAGGTTTTAATATGTGCTTCCCTTCTCCTGCCTTGAAAGCCCACAAAGTTACTGGCAATGTTGATCTTTCTTGTCTCAGTCACTTTTATTAGATCTTCTGTAAACACTCCCTCTAGAAAGAACATTTTCCAGAACATATTTGGGAAGCAGACAAAGAAGTATTGGGATATTTCTGTGAAGACACACTTTTGGCAGCACTGAGCCAGGCCAGTGGCCAGGAGCTGGCCAGGGACAGGTGAGCACATCAATCCCACTGCTGCTGGGGAAGGAACCTTGGCATCAGGCACCACAGGCTGTTGTTAATCAATTAAATGCCTACATCAGAAAGAGAAATATTTCTGAAAGTTAACTCAAGCTGGGAGTCAGTCCATCAGTGTTCAGATTCAAAATATTTGGATAATTGGGGTTTTTTTTCCTGTATTTCAATGCTTTCATGCAGTTCTCCTTGCTGTACCAGTCTAAGCAGGTGAGTGTTTGTTTTTGGGCTGTTTCCTGAGCAGGATGAGGCGGCTGAGCTTCCCTCCTCACACTGTGTCTCCACAGGCAGCTGCAGAGAACAGGAGCTGCCTGAATGCTCAGTGCACCTCTCTCCTGTCCTTACATTTATTGCTGCTCTTTACTGGAGCTGTAAGAGGCATCAGGGCTTTAGCAGTCCCCAAAGTGCCTCTCCTGAAACAGAGGTGCTCTGGATGGGAATGCTGTGAAGCAGCTGGTGGGGAATGCACTGAGGGCAGGAGCTGGGGCAAGTGGTTAATGGGAACCATTTCAGAGAACTGATGCTGAGCTGCACTTTAGGAATTGCAAGAGGTGTGAGATGTTTTAGCAGTATCAACGTGAAAAGTCACCATTTCTCAACAGCTGCCACACAATGGTACCAGGGATGTCTCCAACATTTCCTACTGCACAGGCAGGAAATGTCACATGTAACCCATTCCCTGGGGCTAGGACAGGGACTAAGTGCAGGGGGATGGAGCCCTCAGTAGGGGATCACTTGGCAATCAGACACGTGGAAACCAACTCCTTCCCTTTGACAAGGAAAGGAGAAAGGAAAGGAAAGATAAAGAAGGAAGGAAGGAAGAGAATGAAGGTTATTAAGCTTAATTTGTCTTTTGAGAGCAGCAGTCTTCAGTATTGACTTTCCAAATAGGGCCATGACCCACACACTGGTTTCTGAATGCTGCTCCCTTCCTATAAATGCAGAAGTAGTACAATAACCACACTGTGAACTACCCATTTTACACTCAGCCTGTCTGGGTTCAGCATTTTGATACAAAACACTATTAATCACAGTGCCAGAGCTGAAGAACCTTGTGCCTCTAAATGTTTTACAGAAGGAAGTTTCCCATGGGTGTCAAGGCTGTCATGTAAATCTTCTGGAACAGAGCATCTCCATCCTCTGCAGTGGTCTCTGGCTATGTCAGAGTCTTTTCCAAACTGCAAGTTGCTCTGTGATCAAGAGAATTACACAACACAGGGCTGGTTTCCCTCACATTTTTGCTTGGCATGAGCTAGGAGTTGATCCCAGCCCCAGAAAGGAAGCCTAATCAACCAAGCTTTCCAATAATTTCAAGATGCTCTGAGATTCCAGTGCTAAGCATATTGAAAATGAGCACTACAGAGATTAGTACAGGTAACAGCCACAGCACCATTCAGGGAGAACTCTGAAAAGGTACCTGAAAAGTTCTACTATCCTAGAACTGCTGAGCATCTGCCCTTTTCTATATTTCGTGTCTCTTTTTATTAGTAAAAAACACTATTTCTTTTCAGCATTGACTTAAGGAGGAAAAGAGAGGCTGAGGAAGAAGATTAGCACATGGAATGTGCACTGCTTGACTTAACACTGGTTTTGACAAGTGGAACATAACAGGGAAAAACCTGTTAGCTCTTTTGGCTCAAAACCTGGGGTCAGTGTTCCTATGTGTGCATCACTTCTGGCCACCTGTGCAGTGAAACTCAGCTCCACCCCATGTGTGGAGTTGAATGTGTGCAGTGAATCCAGATGGCTCTGAACACACGTGTAAATCAGTGTTCTTTGCAGCAGGGATGACAGATCTGTACCATGTCTGTCACCCTCACAGCCCTTTCCTGGTTGCTGACAGCAGCCCCTGTCTCTGCAGCCCATTCATTCAAATTTACTGATGAAATGTTAAGGAAGCTCAGCTCCAGCAGGCTAATGTTTTGCTTATGGAAATGGTGATACTCTAAATAAAAATAGTTTGAGATCCTGGCAATATGAAAACTATTATTAAAAAACTATTTTGCCTCAAAATAGTCACTTATGCTCCTAGAGAAATACATAAAAAAGTCCATGTTGAGCTTTTTGTGTGAAAATCAAGGAAGCCCCCAAAGTTGTGTTTCATGTAGCTCCAATCCCACCTTCCCAGCTGGTAACCCTGGAATTTGCAGACTGTAGTCGCTTCTTTAATTGTTTTCCAATTTATTCATTTTAAGATTTTTAAACGAAATCCCAGGCCATTCAATTAACACCACTTCACAGTGCACGCACTCTGCCATCCATCTGCTCAAGTCATCTTTAACTGACATTGTCTTGTATCTGGTATTCATAACTATCAAACAAATTTCCAACAGAATCCACCTTCTGTTCCCACCTAGAAAACAGATTTTGCCATTTTTTATTCTCACACCTGTGCAGCGATCAACATTTTTCCACTGGAGATTTGTCATTGGTGAATGTACTTGTTGGGAGCTGAGGTTACTTTAATACATTCACAGAAAATGAAAGTGACTGTATATTTTAAGACCAGAAAGGATTATTGTCTGCTCTGGCCTCTTCTGTAACACCATCCATAAAATTTCACTGCTCTAAATCCTGATATGGTTTTAAAACTAATACTTGACCAAGGTCTGTCTGTTAGAAAAAAAATTCGCTTCTACTTAACTTTTAACTTGTAATAAATTCACATTGTTATCCTGGGTATTAGCTACTCTCTCTGAGAAAAATTTGCACCTTATTTCTTACTCCAGAAATACTGAATTTTGACAGTAAATACTTTATTTAGAGTTAAAATCTTTTCCATGCCCCTGCTAGCTTTTCCATAAAGTCTAAAAACCTTAGCTTGTTGCATCTAAACCTTTTTGGATAAATAAATTTGCATCCCCCCTATATTTTTTTAATTATAAAGCTTATGCCTAGACTTTGATTATTCTTAGAGCTATAAAATCTAAGTAGTCAATCACACATTTTCCTCAGTTGTAGCTGCATAAAGACAATATACTTGCCATTAGTTGTGAATGTAAAATAACATTGCCTCCTTAGTCTGATCCTAATCTTAAGAGAAAAAGAGAGTGATCCTTATTGCCTTCTTCACATTGCCCTGTGTTTCTGTAATCTTGTATATTCTGTGCCTGCCAGTAGGCTCTTTCCCAGGAGGAAGCTTCTTTGCCCCAGGAGGTGCTGTGGTGCTCCCTATGCAGCAGCTTTCCTGCCCTTCTCTGGCCTTGCTGTAGCTCTATGAGTTTGCTCCTTGTGTTCATGATATGGGGCACCTTGTGAACTTTTCAGGTAGGCTGCTCAAAAATAAAATCCAGCAAAAAAGAGGAAATCCAGGAGGAAGTAACTGTTTTCACAAAGCTTAACTAAAATGTGGAACTCATTGCTGTCAGATACTGGGGATGCTGAAAGCTTGATGGGTTCAAGAAGTGAACAGACAAAACTATGGGAGGGTGAATTCCAAGAACTAGCAAACAGCTGGAACCTCAGATTCAGGAGGTCACTCACCACAGATCCCCTAAAGCTCAGGCTGTTAGGAAAGGATCAACACCTGTGTTTCTCCTTATGTCCATGGTTAAGTGCTGGCTCATCAGAAGTGGGGAGGTGCCTGTGTTGGTGCTGCAGTAAATCCTTGGTTGTGTTGGAGTGTCCTGTTACCAAAGGATGGGTGTGATGCCAGCTACAGAGGTGGGAAGGCTTTGAGTGCTCTTGGCTTAACTTTCATGAGGATTTATTGATCACCCTTCTGTGTTTGATGTGTTCCTCAGAGCAGGCTGCAAAAGGTATGATAAGATTTTCTATGCTGTGGCCTGCAGCACCTTTCCTGAAGCACAGATTGATCCTTTTCTTTCTCTTTTTGTTGTTGTACTTAAATATGAGGAGGTTTGAAGAAAAACAATATTACAATATTTTTTGAGTTCTTTTTTAATGATGCTTGTGTTGGAAGTAGTCTGTGCCCCTGATATTCCTGTGTTATCTGGGAAGGGAATTGGGTCTCTGTTTCTTGTGTGTACTAAAGGAGTATTTTATGTTTGGAAGTCTTCTATACATAGTTATCTGTGCACTCCCATTTTGATAAAACTGCCAGTGATTTCCTGTCCCTATAACTTTATGGAATTTCTTAAAGAAAAAAGCATCACAGTGTTTTCCTGGTCATGGTATAGATTAGGCTGATATTTTTAAAGGGCTTGGCCTTCTCAAAAATAGTTTTTATTTAATGAATCACTCCAGTTTCTCCAAAATTCTATTTTTCTCATGTTGCTAGAAAAGCCAGTGTTTCTGCCTTGGTTAATCCTTTAATTCTGCTAAGAAGTGTCATCCCACATTTCACACATACACAAAGTATTTTTCTATATTCCTGTCCTTCTCACTAATGATGTACAGAATAACTTTATGGAGCATGCACATGATGCATAAAGATGACTTAAATGTTTTTTGTACATTTTCCAGCTGGCATCTATAAAGGGACAGAGAGGCAGAACAAAGCTAGGCAAAGAAGCAAGTTGGGGGAAGGATTGGGCTCTAAACAGGATATTAGTTGTGAGATTAAGAACAGGTGTGTTTGTAGAGGGCTCTTGCTGCTGATCCTGGTGCTATGGAAATTTGTTCTAAGGGGAGCTGATGCTTTCAGTCTCCATCCTCTGCAGTGTGCAGTGTTACCCACTGTAGCCCCATGCTGTGTTTTTATCCCTGAGCTTGGCACAGACTCACAGGCAGTGTTCTGGACAAAGGGGTGTTACTTTGGCATGGATGCTCTGAGTACTAAACCAAGCCTAAACTATCAAATTATTTTTCTCTACTGTGTATGTATGCATGCAGGTTTTTAACATGCCTGCCATCCATTTGTTCTGTCCTCTATAATAAAAGTTAGCCCATATCACAGCTCCACACTGCTCCTGTGCTCAGGCTGAGCTGTGCTGCTCTGCCTGGACTGGGTGTATTGTTATCCAAAAGTATTCCCCATTTTAATGCTTCAGAACCACAGGGTCTAGTTCTGCAAACCTTAAGCCCCATGAGCAGTCCCATGTCCACTGAAATCAATGGAATCCCTTGTGTGGATAAGGATTATGCCAGTGAATAAAGGGTTTTTGGATCATGGCCCTAACCCTTTTTTAATTAACCTTCTAAGAAAGAATTTATACAGGAAAACTCTGACTGTGGGGAGCAGTCAGTAAACCATGTCTTTGTAACTCCTTCCTTCCTTTATGGGTCCTTTGTGTGAGGCTTAAGTGAAATGGATCTCACTCTATATCCCTTCCTTACTTCCCTTCTGCCCAAGCCAATCACTTTATAAATGTCATAATTTCTCTCTATTGCTCCCTTTTTGGGTATATTTGCTCTTGTCTCATTCAGTGACTACTAGCTGAACTTTTTTTTTTTTTTGCATTAGGAAGAAGAAAGGAGAAAAAATAGACTGAAATATCAGGAAAAGAGATTCCATCTTATTTTAACCTCTGGGAATCAAAATACTAGTCTTTACATTGAGAATCCCATAAGTCAATTTTTGCTTTATGGAAGTCTCTACGTCCAATATTTCACTATCAAAGGTGATCTGTCCTAAATACAAAGTTTGGATTTAGGATTTGGAGGCTTAACTATCAAGTAATCTCCTGTAATTTTCCATCTCTAGGTTCACCTCAATGCCTTAAAATGTCACAGTTATTGTTTGCCATTACAGATAACCACAGTGGCCCAAAAGCAAAACCAGCAGATGACAGAAAATAGAATAATACTAAGATGTGCTTGTTTAGCTAAAGTGATTTCTGATAGCATTGCATCCTAGGGAATCAAAAATGTTAGGAAATGGTGAAGATAGAGAAAATGAAGATCTCCACTACTCCTCACAGAAAAGTGTGGATTTAACTGCAATCTGCAGGACATAAGGGATTCCTGAACACTGCAAAGAGTGTAATGTTGTTTTCTCAGTACTGAAATGAAGCTGAAAGATAAATGAAATGTTGGTGAGTCAACAGTAGTATTCTGTGCTTTCTGTTTTCCAATTACCCACTAAGGTTTTTTTTTAATTTCTGAGAGTATTTGTAGCTCTCTGTCAATTGTAAACCCTCTGTCATGTGCTTCCTGCTTTGTTTGTGTATAGCTGCCTGGCTGGAACTGTATCCCGTGGTTTGATGGTCTTTTCTGGTTTTTAGCTGGATAATTGTGACTTAATCACAATGTTTCCTGGTGAACGTGCAAATGTTTACCCAAAATTGAGTGGAATTAAGGTTGCAGAAAGACTTGTGAGAAGAAAATTTCAATTCATGCAAATATTTGCAGGTATATGGATTTAACAGAAGGTTTGAACATCTTGATTCAAGACAGTACCAGGATAAAACATTCATTAATTTTCCTGCTGTTGTTCATACCTAAATAGTTTTATTTCTAGGAAGATGTTGAATTAGCTGCTAAGTGGCTTAGCTGGTCCATTGAGAAGCAATGTCAGTTGTGTCATGGACACTTATTTAATCTTGGAGAATAACAGGGATGTCATAATGCTCAAAATGGCCTCAGCCCAGCTCTTCCTGAAGGATACCTTGCACTTTATTTGTTTGCCTTTCCTCTGATGTTCCTTTGAACTCATTCCCTCTTTTCTTCTCTCTGCTTAGACATTCATAGCATGTTCAAAATAATTGATTTGGTTCTGTGAAGATTTATGCCTGTAATGACCGAGTCTCATCTTTCTTTGTTTCTTTTTTTTTTTTTTCTCATCACAGTTGTTAGTAATAGAGATTTCCTCCTAAATAAATGCAGGAACAAGTATGGAAATGTAGTGGATAGCTTCTGGTGCTTCAGCTTTGAAGGAGGCTGTCTTTGGAGAGGTGTTCAGTAGAGTATTCCTCCTTTTAAAAATTCTCAGGAAATCCAATATTTTTCCTTTTCCTTGGGCATATTAGGCAAAGACAGTAGATTTACGCCTGC
The DNA here is from genome assembly GCA_013400575.1 of Peucedramus taeniatus. NCBI lineage: Eukaryota > Metazoa > Chordata > Aves > Passeriformes > Fringillidae > Peucedramus > Peucedramus taeniatus. The sequence goes on from WBNO01028063.1 coordinate 328,849, forward strand.
AAGTTTTACAACTTGGGGGTAGTCTTTAGAGAACCTTTTTGTTTTGTTATCTTTCTGAGTGCACCTGTTATTTGCTGGGAAAAAAACCCAAACAATTTCACAATTTCCAACTGTGCAAATGGTCTAAGGGTATTCTCAGCTCTGTCTTTCTGGTAAAAATCTGCAAGCAGGGATTGATTGGGGTAGAAAGGCCAGTTTTTCTGGTGTGACTCCCCCCAAGTCAGACAAGGCAGTGTTGTGCAACAGCTGGCCCCAAATGCTGGTATTGCCCTCCCAGCTCTGTGTAGCCTTGAATCCTGCTGTGTGGCATGTTAAATCTTTTTAAAGTTTGTTCTTTTTTTCTGGAATAAAGGCTGGGGTGGGGAGGGCTGTTACTATGAACCTTAATGTGAAGAAATACTTTCTCCATATTTCTAACTGATCTTGTTACTACACTCCCCTGTCCTCTAATGCTCCTCTATCAGACCTTCAATAATACACTTAATTTCTGCTATCTGAGACAAGCTGCTGTCTAATCTCAACACTCCCCTCTTCCTTTTAACTTGTGTTTCCTTCTATAAGTTTGTTGCATCATACTCACAATTCCCTTGCTAATTCTCTCTGTGTCTTCTAGGCTTTATCTCTTGGTTCTCAGAAAGGAATTAATAATCCTTCCGACAACTTTATACATTTAGCCTTTCACCCCAATATTTTCTCAGATAAATTTTTACAGCCTAAAAATCCTCTGGTATGAAGGTACATATAGCTCTTAATCTCAGTTTTGCTTTCAGTGAGCTATCATTTTAAGCAGACTCAAATATACAGTCTGTTATTTACAGGACTGTTTACCCAGTTAATACCACAAATTAAACCCAGATATACCACTATGCTAACGCCCCCCATTTATTTACCATTTATTTACTCCCTTTTGTAATCAAAAAGCCTTTAAACCTCAAATAAGAAGTTTCTTAAAACTACAGCTTGTCTGTTTGCCTCAAAAGAGATGCTTTCAAAAGATTGCATCAGCAGTTTAGATTTTTAAGTACTCCTGTGTCTTGATTTCCAAAACAAGCTGACCATTAAGATTCTCTGAAGGCAGAATTCTTGTGGGTGTGTTTGTTTATTTAATTAAAAGATCTATTAATTTTTGGAAAAAATCTAAGCTCTATTTATGACTTGATAAAGCTTAACATGCTTTGGTTATTTAAGGGGATGGAATAAAAGTGTCTTTTCTAAGCAAGCTGAATTGGCAGTAGAGGTTACAGCAAATTTTCTTTTAACATTGTTAGACAGTCTAAAAATCACTATGGGGGACTTGCATGGATAGAAGGAAGACTTTTGTAATTATAAATTTCATGGTAATGTTTTTATCAATAAAGGACTGAATAATAAGTTCCCTTGTCATATTCCCAGTGCAGTTGAGAAAGTTCTGAGTCTTTGTGGTAGGGACTTCCCATTGCTGATAGTTTGCACCAATTTGAGATTTTAGTACTCCCTTTTCAAGTAATCTTTTCTCAAATATAACTTTTCTGGTGCTTGGTGTCTTAAATACAGTACAGTTCAATATACACCTGAATTTTCCAGAGTAATTACAGTCACTGAATGAAACTGAATTTGATTCATAAGGGATCAGTGATTCTTTCAAACCCAGTTAAGCTATTCTTTTTAATACCTCTTTAAATAACTTATAAATTTCTAACAGTTTACATTTCTTGGTGGAAGGCACTAGGCAATTACAGAACATCTCTGTCTGTCTAGTAATTCTGTATTTTGCTTGGTGGTTTTTTTATATTTTTTCCCCAGACTTTACTAAAAACAAGTTTGGGAATTAGATTGTGTAATTTCCAATTTCCATGTAACATGTAGGAATTTCCAATTTCCATGTAACAATAAGGAATTGTGGATGATTTGGATTCCAGCATGCAGCAGGAGCAAGGGGTTACAGGGAGCCTGAGGTTTGCACCTCGAGAATGGCAAATGCTGCAGGGATAGAGAGGAGCTCACAGGGAGGGGGTAAAGCAGGGATGCTTCATGCTGCACCAAAGAACTGGTCTGTGTCAGGCAACAGGAACAATGTATTACAACAAATGATATGAGTAATGAGAAAAAGGTGACACTTTTACAGAGTGTAATGAGGGCTAAAGCCTATAACATGCTGGATAGCTTAACAGCTGGTATTAAATCAGCAGACAAAACATTTGCTGAGATTGTGGAAAGTCTGCAAAATTACCTTTCTGGTATCTGCTGAGTGTATCTGCTTTTATAAAGAGGATCAAAAGAGAAAATGAGACAGTTCTTGAATTTGTCAGTTCAGAAAGGGTTTAAATGATGTGTTAAAGAGACTGGATGGTGTATTATATGCAGAAATGAAACGGTCTAAAAATGGTTATTGACTGGAGTAATTGATCCAGGACAGGACACTGAGAGTGGCGGGGCTGTGGGAGACACTAAAATGCTGTGGGCAACCTGTGTGACCACTAAGCAGTGTCCAAAGCTGAAAGCTCAAACCAGGCAAGCAAAGCAGCATGTCTTGTCTCTATGTAAATGAGTGCTGATCTGAAATAGCTGAGAGAAAATGGGATCTGCAGGTTCCAAAGCCTTACAAAGGCAACATAAGAGCATTCAGAGCTGCAGTGCTGCAGAGGACAGTGTCTATTGTGTTCTGTTGTAGGGTATTGTAAAAGCACTAGTATCTTTACAGCAGTTTAAGTTAGGACACAGTAGCCAAAATGTTATTGGATTTTGTTAGAAGTGGAGGGAATGGAATGTGAAATGTGTTTTTGGCAGTATGCTCACACCCCGGGAATGAAGCAGCAGTGAACTTGATGTTTTTAATGGACAGAAAAAGAATCTGCTATTGCAATGAAGGTGTAATGTGTAACTATAAATTCTGTGTTCTTCTGTAGCATGTTGTGAAGTTCCCTACATGTTTTAGAAAGACATTAATATCTTAAAACTGTGTTTTTGGGAGTGTACAGGTTTCTAGTCTTCTGTGGGAATTAGAAAAAATCAAAAAAAGGTGGAATATAAGCCCCTCTCAGAAATTTTATGGCAACCTGAGTGGAACACTGCAAGGTGTTTCCACCAGCTGGAAACCAGTTAGGGCTCAGTGCATCCAAACTGAGTTCAGTATTAACTCATACTTGCAATTTAGTAACTTTTAACTGAAACAGTGGATAAACTTGTTCCATTAGTTGGTGGTAAGCTCCCAAATCTACCTAGAGAAATATGTCTATAAAATTGGAGATTGAAGTTGATAGCAAGAAATACCTCTTCAAAGACACTTGCAATATCACCAGCTAATCCTATCAATGCCATCAGTACTTGTTTTTTAGCTGAACAATAAAACTGATGCTTTATGACATTGTTAGCACTCAGTGGTACTGTAAGTTACCAGCAGAGCACCTTAAATAGCACTGCTGAGAAATTGTCAAGAATTTGAAGGCAATATGAAAAATCAGATTTTTTTTTTTCTTTTTTGGAGATTCAACTATGTTATGGCTGGCAGAGTTTCACCTAAGCCTTGTGATTTATCTTGAGGAACCTTAACCTCCAAATGCCCCCCATGAGCCCCTGTTTGCAGTCAGTTATTTCTGTGGGGTTTTGCCCACGGCAGTAACAGTGTTCGATCTGCAGAATGAGCTGTTACAGCATGGATAGAAACACATTGATTCACCTGGCATTTTGGGACTTCTCATGAGTGATGGTGCTCATATTGTGTGAGAAAGTCCTTACACACCTTTGTCTATAAAGCTACCTTATGATGCTTCCCTAACTGGAACAGGAGCAGTAATTTCACATCTGATGGAAGATCAGAGTGAAAGGTTCATTGCCTTTGCCTCTACATTCCTTACTTTGGCAAAATGGAGCTGCATGGAAATTGAGAAAGGATCTCTGAGCTATTCTTGGCAGTTTAAAACTTTTCACTGGTGTTATGTAGGTAATGATTTATGCTGGTGGAAGATCATCAACTGTACTCTCAGTTTTAATCCCACAAAAAAGAGTTCCAACCTTAACTATTGCAAAGCTTTCAGGATGGGAAGATGGCTCAGCTGAATTGATTTCAAAACTATCAACAGCTTCATGAATTTTTGTCTGGCAAACTTTTCACTGAGAAATCATCATTGGTGGGGGGGAGCTATAGACTCTGCATGGCACAAATTCAAGGTCTTGAAAAATGCATTAAAATACAGAAGTAATCTGAAGATTAAAATCTGTACAACACAAAGTGGGCACGTTTGTAGGTACAAACTAGTTCATCAGCAACAGAACATCCTTCTTCCTACAATTGTGTGTCTTACAACTCTTTCTCTCATCTTTGGGAGAACTTTGTGTTCCTCTGTGCCTTCTACAACTTCATCCTTCCCATTGTGTATCCAGTCATGTACTGACCCCCTAAAAATTTCCATCGCCCCCGTTTCTGTTGTCTCCTGTTTCAGGGTAAAGGGAAGAAGTGGCTGGGGTGGGTTGTGACTGGGTGCTTTTGTTTTATTTTTTTTTTTTTACTTTTTTAATAGTGGGGTAGTTAGGTTTTTTTTTTTGTGTGTGTGTTTTTTTTTTTTTTTTTTTTTTGTGTTTTTTTTTTCTTAAGGAATTAAAATCCTTGTGTTTTTTCCTGATATGTCAGGTTTAGTTGCATTTGGTGGGTGGATATAGAAGTGTTTGGAGGATGGAAACAGTTAAACCAGACATGTTTAACCTCAGAGATGGCATTCTGCAAAGCACCTGAGAAGTTACAGGATAAGCCTTGTAAAATTTGATTGCTCCTATTGTTCTTTCATTACAGAGTCATCACCTAGAAACCAGGCTTAAGATAGCTCCATTTTAAATTCTATTTTATTAAGAAGACTTGCTGGGTGTCAGTTACAATCCAGATGTGATTTTTAAAGGGCCTGTTTTTTTCCAAGTATAGGGGATATTTGAAGTCCAGGTTGTCTGTCTCACTCTTCTATCTCAGTGGTAAGGGACTTCTGCAGAAATACAGGATACAGCATAATGGTCTCAAGGGTTTTAAAAATGCATCTTTTGCCTAAATATTTTAATTTTCACCTGAGTTTAACTAGCAGTGTTTTGTTTAGACTGTGCTGAGCCATTTATTAGGTATGTACATCCCTCTATTTGTGGAACCTAATGCTTTAACTCCATTAGATATTCACTAGTGCCCAGGATATAGCAGTGCAGGGACTGGAAAGTGTAAAATTCTCATTTCTGAATTTGGATAAATTGCATAAAATTAAAGAGCAGAATGTTATTCTCACCTTGAGGGCCCTAATTGTTTTTTGAAATAAGCAGAATGTCAGAGCAGCTCCTCACCACTCTGACAATGCATTGCTGCAAAGATTTATTCATACTTTCAGGAAAGGAGGGACTCGTACCATAGCATGGGCAAAGGTAATGTACAGTGAAATATCAGATTTCTGTGGGGCAGCTGGAATACAGAACAGGCCATTGCAAAGCAGATGTTGGCTACATCACTGAGGAGCAGAATTTTGAGTTCTCACAAGGTTGGTTGGTTGGTTTTTTTGGTTTTAATCCAAACAGATATAGGGATATTGGAAAGAGCCAGAGTAGTTGGGGAGTTCCTTGAGTATTTCCTTCTATTGTAGGAGGAAAATGAAGTAGTGAGATGTGGCAGAGATAATTTATGGAAGCTTGGGGTGATAATGTCACAGCTTTATCTGTCATATTTTTACGCAGAAGTGGTATAGACTGTGACACAGACAAGTAGGATGTTTACCTGGATATTCTGCAGAAGGGATGCTTATTGAAAATACAGGGCATCAATACAGCCAGACAGGGATGTGTGCTGGTACCAGTGAGCTTTTTGTTTGCTTTCACTTGAAGGCAGTCTGAGATATTTTGTGTGAAGTAAGAAATGGTCTCTGTAACAAACACCTTTGAAAGTTTCAGAGTATTTGTTTAACACCTACTGGCCATACTGAAAGGCACATTGTACATCATCACCCAGCAGACAGACTGCTTGTGCCCTGCATTCCATGATCTTGGTAGTTAAGACTGGAATTGTCCTTGGTGTGGAGTTTCTCAGGGCGCTCACCTTGCGTGGCAGGAGCTGCTGTTAATGAGCAGGAGCAGCTGCTTGCACTCCTGCAGGGTGCCTGGGGTAGCTCCTGCAGCCTGTGCCAGGGCACAGCAGCAACGTGGGGGCAGCTTTCCAGCCCTTTGCAGCAGGCTGTGCTTCCTCCCATGCAGAGGGAGGGTTCTTTCCCCAGCCTGCACACTTCTGGAGGAATGTCAATGCAGGATGATTGTGCTGTTTCCTGGTGTGGCAAATGATTATGGATTGTTATAGATCCTCTCTGTATGTATGTAAAATGCACAGTTAGGCTTTTTGTATTACAAATCAGCAAGTGTGGGAAGTGCAAGTATGTGGAAGTGCAAGTGTTGTGTGGGCAGTGCTGGCAATACACAGAGTAGTACAAGGAGCAGCACATCACTGTGTGGATGTCATCTGAGAGGTGGTCGTCAGATAACTGAAATGTTCAGGAATTTTGTACTGTTTATAGAGATTAAAAAAGTACTTGTTAGATCAGTTTGTCTAGCACTTTCTGCTGTTACCTTTGTGGTAAAATCTGCTCAGCACTTAGCCAACTGATGTACAAATACTGTCCAAGAAGGTCAACTTGGATTTGTGGAAAAAGCTGCAACAATTCATCAGTTGGAATCAGATGACAATCTTGAATTCTGATGAAGCCATGAAGACCCTTTGTTTCCTCACTGACAGTCAATACAAGTGTTTATATTCCAGCACACTTGAGGTAACTTTATTTTTTGCTGCCTTTTGTTAAATCTTAATTTCACAAGTGGCTGTTGACATTTTGGAGTGAATAATAAGAGGCGAACATCAAGCAAACAGTCTAATCAATCTGAAAATTCACTGAAGTGGGACTGTAACAACACTTTCTCATCCTGCACCTTCATCAGGTTAACCTTGTTCTATTGCTCTGCAGAAGGCTGCCAAAGCACTGCACTTTGTTAAAAGGTATAAGAATACTTTCTTTATAGATTTACCATTATTTATGTACTATCTGACAAATTTGTTCCTCTTTACTTCTTGAGTAATAAAAATTTTGTGCTAAATTTCTGCTTACTTAACTTTCTAATACGAAGGCCCTTTTGCCTTGCCAAGTCTTGGGTCATGAGTGAAGAGCCCAGCACTGTGGCTATTCATCTCCTCTGTCCCTAAATCCTATTTTCAGAAACACACACTGATTTGTGTGCTTCATTAACATTTGTTTCTTCTTCACCATAATAATGAGCTGTTTGTATCTTGCTCAAAAATAGACATAGATTAATGCAATGTTGACTGCAAAATCACCAAGGAAGAAAACTGCTGCACTAGATAAACTTTACAGGTCAGGTTCCTCCTGTTTCACAGTCTTGGATGACTCTTTGTGTAATAAGGCATGGCAAGGATTGTGATTATCATAGAATAAATGCTGGAGTATTTTAAAAGTGCAAAGCATAATTGCCAGTGTTTGACTTCCTAGAAATACTATTTGGTAACATTTGGCATCATCAGAGATGCCTAATTAGTGAGCACATACATGTTTACAGGTATTTATGCATATCCATCCACACAGAAACTTGCAGGCACAAAAAAAAAAGGTACATTTTTACTGGAAGAAAAGCATTAAGAAATTAGAACTGGGAAAATGCAAAGCAGTTCTATGTGGGAGAAGTAAGAATTTCATCTTGCTTTTTAGTATCAGTAGTAAGAATTACTGTTCCATTTCTGATGCAGGAGTATTGGTATCTTGAACTTAAGTAAAACATAGCAGCATTGATTCTAGATTTTTCTTATGCCAGAAGCAAGGGATTAGAGTAACAGCCTAACCCAAGTTAGGGAATTTCTCAGCAATGTACATCTGTCTGTTAAAAATAGACACCTGAACATGATTGGGACTTTCCACATAGCAGGTGATGGAATGATCTGATCCTTTTTTTCCCTTGATATATTCTATACTTATTTCAGAGTCTCAGCAGGGTAGATGTAACTGCATATTGCACAGGTTGATTTTTCTGAATACAGGAGGCACTGAACTGAAGCAGCAGCTTTGCATTTCAATTCTTGTGGTTTCATCAGGCTGAGACACACACGTGCCTTTGGTGTTCTTCCCCATTGCTTCTTCAGTTTAATGGGAGTTCCAGGAAGAGTAGGATGGTTGGGCCTATTTCCTCTCCCTATTCTTCACATCTGTTCCCTCAGTAGTGTGAGTTCAGTGTAAATCTGCAGGACTGCTTTCATCAGATGGAGTCCAGGTGTGTCGTCAGCCCTGTGGATCCTTAGAAGATAGCACTGAGGCACTGGAGCTCTTTTTAGTGTTGTATAGGAAATACTTTTCTTGAAGGAAAAAATACAAGAACATGGAATGCAATTGACAACTCTTAATAATGAATGAATTCAATGGTTATCCTAGAAAACCTTTTTTAATAATGTGTTTCTTCCCAGACACAATTTTTCAGTGCCTAGATGTTTTTCCCCCTCCCCTTTGAATAAATTATTCAAAAAATGTTCCTTAATATCACTGACAAAAGTGTTTGTGCCATGTCTCTCTGTGAACACAAAACTTTATAAGCCACAAAACTTCATTCTGACCTTGACCATTTAAAGTCTTCAGGAAGGCTTAGAATGAAGTCCCTGCAATTCAGGTGTAAGTCTTCATGTAACCTCTCCAAGGAAAAGCACAGATTCCTGCAGATCTTTACTCTGAGATTCATTGGCAAGAATCTGAATTCAGGAGAGGCATAATGAGAGGAAATGGCATGAGACATAAATCTTTAAACAGAAGTGAGGTGTGCATATTTCCCTGAGCAACTTTTGGGCTCCCAGTTCTCATGGGTTGACCAAGTGCCACATGTTGGAACCTCCCCAGTTCTTACAGCTAATGTGCCTGTGCAAATTAAGTAGACACTGTTATTTAGGGTGTAATATTGACTTCTTTGCATAAGCTTCCTTGTTATTGTGATTAGTCACAGCAGTGTGCACTGCATTTTGGAGCACGTTAGTCACGCTGTAGATGTGTCATAACTTGTTATTAAGACAAATGGCTGTTCATGGAAGAAAGGTCACACCTGTGGAGGAGCTATTCCACAAGACACCTTGTGCATCACCTCAGCTGATGATTCCCAGGTTTACATGTGTACCAAGGCTAGGAGGGCATGAGATGTTGGATTTCTGACACTTTGTTTTGTGTTGAGAGATGGGCAAAGTGTATGAGAGAAAAGCACACAACATATTTCTTCCTGAAATTATGCTTCTGACTCTCTAAGCCAGGAATCCTCAGGAGTCTTATAATAAAAATAAACTGTCATCCTGAAGTATTTCACTCAGTCATCATGTTTCTGCATGAATCATCAGATATTTATTTTTCTTAACATTGCAAAACCCATATTGGTCTATCTACCAGTTGCTCGCAGAACACTTAAAATGGCCTTAAAAATATGAAGTGCTGCTTCAGGCCATCTAGTAAGAATATTGAAGGCCTGAAAGTATAATTTCTCAATGTCTTTTTTTCTCCAGCTGTTGATATCATACTTACTCTACTCACTTAACTTAGCAGTGTAAGACAGTATAGCAGTGTAGGACCAATTATCATCTGCAGTGCAATTATTTAGGTACTACTAATGGTTTTCTGGACAGTTCAAAGCAAATGTAAACACAAAAGAAGATGAAAATAAATTAGCAAGGCAGCTTAAATTTAGTGCCAACAAAAGCAACTTGATTCACATTGCTAGGCTACAAATATATTGAATCTGTTTTCTACCAAACATAGAATTAATCTATAGAACTCATTGCCACAAAATAGTAAGCTCTTAATGGAATTCATCCACCAGATATTTATATGGCTATTGAATGTCACAAGCATGATGGGCACTGTGCAAGCATAGTTCTGACTATTGCAAATCCTCTCTGAGCCTGCAAATTAGAAAGAAACCCTTCCCAGAAAGTGAGTTATTTCATAATCATCCATTATAGGATCTCCTGAATCTTCAGCTGCCTCTGGTTGCTGTGGGAGATGCACTGCTCTGTCTGACACAGCACAGGTATTGAGAAGTTAAGATCAGTCTTATCAGTGATTTAATGACAACCAAGGTGTTCATCAGTGCTCAGTCAGTTTCTTGTCCTGGAAGGCACTGAAGTCTGACCAGGCCTTAGGACATCTGTCCTGCTGGCTGAGCTGGGCTCTGGAACCTGAGAGGTGCTGGGCAGCAGTTTATGGAACACCTTGTTCCACGTGCAGAAATGCTTTTATTTCATTACAATGTGTAGGACTCTTTCCCCATCCTGCTCTCTCCATGAGATGCTGCCATTCCTCCCCAGAGCTGCTGAATATTGTGGCCAATATTGGACAAATCTGGAGGTGGTGCAGAAATCTGCAGCCCACTGCATTCTGTCAACAGAGAGACAGGGAGCAGTGAGGAACCCTGACAGACACACCCTGGATGGAGCAAAGCTGGAGCTTCCCTGGACACAAAGCTGAGCCCCCTGAGTGCTACTGCACCTGCAGAGAAACTTCTCAACCTTCAGCTTCTCCATCAAAACCAGAAATTTTGGCATCTTATCAGTTTAGCCTGGCTTACACGATGCCCTGTTTTGCCGAGTTGCTTTCAAAAAGGCAAACTTATTTCAGACTTTAGAGTGCACATTTTTTAAGCTAATGGAGCTGTATTGGAAGAAATCTGAAATGGAAATGAACTTAAAAGCAATGTGAAATACCAGTTCTTGCAAGGTGAACCAACAGAAGGTGAACCAATGTTTGCATAAGGATAAATGCATATATATAAATAAACAGAAGATCTTCAGCTTGTCTCATGTAGCTTCTGAAGATTTAGAATTAAAGGGAAATTTAGCAAATAGATAGTTAAATATTCATCATTAATAAATAATGCTCTTCAATAATGTGTATTGTTGTGCTAATGCATAATAAGGAGTATTAAATGGTAAGGATGGCTTTACTGTCATTTAAAATTCATTCTGCTGTGGTCAGGGCAACACTCAGTAAGAAACAAGAGACAAAGTTCCGTCTTAAACTGACAGTGTTGAATTCCCAGTGAGACTGCCATGACATTCCTGTGACAGCAATTGTGCTAAGCCACTGATGTGAAGGACACTTTAAATACCTTGTCCTATTGCTGCCTTCAGTCCAAGTTAAATGGTTAAAACCAGGAAAACAGAACTTCTAGCCTTCAAATACCTATTGCTGTGCTGGCCGTCAAAAGCTGAGGGGTTTATGGTGTAAAATTGAGATTCAGGGTATTTGGGAGATTCTCACCCAGAGTTTTCTGAACAGAAGCTTTATTCTCTTGTAATCACAGTTGTTTCTGCAAAGTTACTGTTATGATATTGATGATGCACATGTGACTGCTGCCAAAAAGGGCAGAAAGCATCAGCCCTTTTTATACCTTTTTTCTCACATACATAACACCTGCATGCCCTTTTACTCTTTTGTGGTTGGTCAATACACATCAGCATTTCAGGCTTCTCTTTCAGTGCTGTTCCCCTGTCCTACACAGCTCACCCATTAGGGATGAGGCTCAGCCACAGCCCCATTCCTGTTCTCACACACTTTATGAAGCTGCTGGAAATGAGATGGGTAACTTTAAACAAATGTCCTTAAGGGCTTGCACAAGTACAGTAAGAGCCCTTGGGGGGTGGGGAGGGGAGGGGGAAAAGCTATTTCTATGTTCTAAATTTGCATTTTCCCCCCAAGATTTGGTCTCAGCTGTGGAAGTAAGTTAACTACATTTCTGGTTTCTTTATACCTACCTTGTTCTGTGCTGGAACCTCTCATTCCAACATGCAAAACTGTTGTTTCTCTACTATTAACGCTCAGATGGAGGTGGTGATATTGCTATTGCAGTTTAATACCCTCTTTTGCTTTGCCATCAGATGGATTGTTGATGTAGAAAGTGAAGCAGTGAAGTGAAATACCCATGGTGATGTGTAAATGGGTCAACACGTTTTTCAGGCACCTTTGCCAGGAATTGTAAAGTGTGTGGAGCATCCATTTAAATTTTTATATTTGGCTGCATCTCATTCAATTAGTCTATCAAATTCCTCATTAAAGTTCTTGAGCATTTAGAACTACATAATTAAAATACAATTACACTTGGTGGAGGGGAAAAAAATGTTTAAAGTGCTCTGTATCATTAGGAAAAAAAATCCCATCAAGGAGTGATATTGCATTAGTATTCATTACTATTAAAACATGTTGGAAGTGGAAAGAATAAAAAGGATTCATTTTATAATGCCAGCTTCAGGAATGACCTAAGGCTTCAAGTTTATATTGATTCCTTTAGTTTCTGGTTTCTGTGTGATCACTGTGTACATACAGGAAGAATTGACTGAGAGACATTTCAGTAAACTATTCTAACCATTCAATATCTACCCATACTTCCCTAAATCACCAATTTCAGTGCTGATTCTTTTTAGGAACACACTTCTAATGAAGTGATTACAAGAATGATAATGAATGACAGTTTCATGAAAAGTACCTTTTATTCCCTCTCAGTGATTGCAGACTATGGTATGGAATAAATCAATTGATCAATGAAAAAGCAGATCCCCAAACAAAACAAACAGAAATGCAGCAACCTCTCCATGCAGCAGGGAAACTGTCCCAGATCCCAAGGTGCCTAAATGGGGATTTCAATAATGGCACTTGAGATTTTTTTTCTCAGTAATGTCATAGACTTTTCACCAGAAATTTGCTTTTATTGGCACAGCAGGCAACTAATGGCTTGTCTTGTTTTTGCATTTTAATACAAAGGGCAAGAACACCAAGCCTGTGGCACTCATGGGAGTGCCAGATGATCAGAGCCTTCGAGCAGGGTGCAAAGGTGTGGATCCCACCTGGCACACCTCGAGCAGTTTGACACAGGCTCAGCAAAGGCAGTATGCCACCTTCATTTATAAAACACAGGACACAGCACTCTTAAAAATACTGATTTTCATATTTTCATGGAGAATAACCTCTGGCAAAATTCAATTTGCTCTTCTCTTCACTTTTTACTGCCTTTTAAAAATAATTGTATCTCTAGGAATTTCAGTAATTGGTTCTATTACACTTACAGTTAATTATATATTTTTGATTAATGTATTCTATTATGAAATAATTTGCTTAGAATATCTGATAGTGATTTAATTTCCAGGTTATTGTCCTTCTCAGCAACCTGAGGAATTGGCTTTCAGATAGTGACGTGAATGGGTTTTGGTGACAAGCATTATGATCTAAGATAAATCACTGTATTGTAGTTAGTAAGCTTTATATTGTCAAACATGTCAAATATTGCCTCTTAATTGATTTCATTTTTCATTTTAATTAAATTTTGTAGTCACAAAAACCACCAGAAAGAGCAGAGTTTAGAAATAAAGCTTTTCAAAAGCATGGAAATTGGGTTCGGAAATGCCAAAGACACCTGGGTTTCTTCTTGTAACAGACATGCAAAGACATGGAGTTCCATATTTGCACAGACAATTTTCTGAGGTTTAATTTTAGATGGGGCCTTTATAATATAAAAGTTGCTGATTTTTAAGTTTATTTTAATTTCGCATCATTTGAAGCAATTAAGTGGCTTTAACTTTTAGGCAAATGGAGAAAAGTGTACTGTCAAAAAGAAAACATGAAAAAATAAGTTTCCACATTTTTAATCACAGTAGATGTTTCTTTTCAGTAGCTCTGTAATGCTGTACCTTTATTTTCTAGGGTGATTGAATTAGATGAGATATTTATACCTGGAGATCAAATGAGCGATCTTACAATTTTGTGAGAAACCTGTCTTTGAATTTAAATCTCTCAATACCTAAGCCAAGTGGAAAAGTACTTATATTTGCCTAAAACAATTCACAAAGGAAAGGGGATTAAACAACTGACTCTAATTTGCTACTTAGAATGTACAAGTGCCTAAGTGCTGGTGCATTGTGAGGATTAGACTGTCCTTGACTTCCTAAACACAAATTTTCAAAACATGCCAGGAAGGCTCAGGTAATTGAGAAGGTAATTCAAATAGCACTACTTTTGGGAGAAAACCAGTTTAATTTTAATGACCTTTCCAGGAGTCTGAACTGTTCCCTTGTTTATACATTTTTGCCTCTTTGCTTCAAGAGTGCAGTCAGTGGTAGTTAAAACCCTGCTGGAAATCCTGTCTTCGTGTTTTCCTCACTGAGGTTATTTTCTGAGAAAACCTTTTCCCAGGAGTTTTCCTGTCAATTTTTTTTTTTTTCTGGCATTGGCAACTTGGATACTTTTAAAATACATTGCCTGTGCCAGCTGATCTCATGACTAAAATTCTTCAAGTTCTGTGAGATGCTGATTGAAGCTCCTCAGTTTCAGATTCTGCAAGTGGCAGCCATGGCAGGTGATAAATCTGTTTCCTTCTCTCTTCAGATTGCTGTGGATAACAATCTCTGTGGTCTTTTGCTGATGATTATTGGTTCCTTTGGGGTTTTTCTGTTCAGCTAATTTCCCCTCTGTATAGGATTTGCATTTTAGCAAAATACCTTCTTTGGAAATTTGGCTGATTTCTATTAGTGACATCAAAATTAGCTCACCCTGAGCTAAAATGTGAGTTTCTAGGTAGGTAATTCCTGAATTTGAGTTTCTCAGTAGAGATTTAAAATACAAAACAACAACCCCGCACTTCAGAAGAGTATAACATCTCATCTGTGTTTTCTAACTATGAAAACTTACTTCTGAACGACCTAAGGTGTAATGTATGCTTCAGGTAGTTTGGTATTTTTAATGTAGTTTTAGTGCTTCCAGGCATGATTTGATATTTAAGTTAATGTGGTGCTGCAGTGTGGGTAAAGAACAGACAAGGTACAAATAATGAAGACCAGTCAAAGAAGATAATTGAAACTGCTGGGGGTTATATTTGCCTTTGCAGCAACTTTCTTTTAAAACCCTCCTTCATGTAAATCTAATGAACTGGAACAATCCAAGTCTTCATCAACAACTAATCAGACACATGCTATTTTTTTTTTTAATGGTGAGAAATCACAGATCCAGTTGTGGCTAATGGAAGCTGTGGTAGCTCACCACTCATTAAGAATGTGTTTTATGTGGGTTTTTTTTAAGGAAGAGGCAGGATCTGACAATCATAGGCTAAAAGCCTCTGAGAATAGAGCTGGCCAATACTATTTTTTCAGTCAGAAAAGAACATTCCAAAGCTGTAAACTTTAATTAACAATTTTTTAAAAACTCTGATGAAACCTCCTCTGGGACTGCATCAAATAAACACTGATAATGACCTTAATATGAAAAATTTGACAGTATATGGCTTCTTCTAATCACAAATTAATTTCTTATATAGATCTGATCAACCACAAAAAATACCAAAACTGCTTTTTTTTCTATATACACATAGATGTTTGTGTAAGCATATAAATATATAAACAGATATGTAAGCATGTACATTTATAAAAATTTGTGCTTATGCAGGCATTTAATGTGTGTATAAATATGTGTATGTATGTCCATATGCTTTGAATTTGTGAATAATAAATAAAAAATTCCTATGTTACCAAGGCTCTCACTATTCTCTTTAAATGATGATTGTTTTTCTTGGTGTCCTGAATACATAGCCCAGCTATCTTCAAAAGGAAAATATTAATTTAGTGTGTACAACCAGCAACATTAAATGGATTGGTAAATACAAGGCACCAGTTTTACCTTGTCAGTGTTTTCTTTGTGTTTCATAATTGAATAGACTCTATAGATAATTAGACACCTTTATGAATTTTATTAGGTTTTTAAATTGATTGATGGTTTCAGTGTGAGGCATCCAGAAATCTGAAGCTCTTGGACTTCATTTTTTCCTATCTGCAAATACATCTAATTCTAAACTGGTGCCTGTGTGTGCTGCAATGGAAGCACTTTAATTCTTGTCACTTCTTCTGCAGCAGCTCCTGGCAGGCAGCTGTTGAAGGGTGTGGGAGGGGGCAGAGCTGTGTGTGCTGTGTCTCACCAGCCCAAAAAGGGCCCCCAGCCTGTCCCTGTGAGCTGGGGCTGCCTTGCTGCTCCCCAGAGGGGGAAAGCAGCTGCCAGAAATTGCACCCACCTTTGGGTTCTTTTACTTAATTCAGAGAAACATGGTAAAGAGGAATATTTTGGTATTTCTATGTGTGTTTTCATGCTCTCAAAACCAAATACACAGTTTGTATTTTCATGTATTTTTGTTGTTGGCCAGCTGTTCTGTTGGAAGCAAGGTTTTTGTCTATGAATAGGGAAAAGTTACAGAAAGGGCTTGCTCTAGCAGGAGTGCAGAGGAGAGTTTGGGTCTCAGAGGGGAGATGTAGGTTAAAACAAGGTGTAAGTACTTAGAAAAATGTGAACAACTGTGCTTCTCTGCTTTCTTGGACATTGATACGAGAGGCTGCCCAAGGTCTCTCAATAGAATCCTTGAAATAAAGCTCAGTATAAATACAACTGAATTAGAGCCAGTGAGTTGTCTGACCTTTTCTTTAAAGCTAAGAACATTGGGTACTGTAAAGGTGAAGAAGCAGGATAATAGATCCCTCTGGGGCTCAGGGTGTGCAGGTTTGCCATCCAGCCCATGTGTTTGGGCTGGTGAGGTGATGCCCTTGAGGGTCAGGGCTGATGCAGAGCTCTCCCACACATGGGGCAGGATGTGTGGTGACACCCTGGTGCTGTCACCCCTCGTAGCTCACCTGTGCCAGCACCTGCAGCAGGGGCCACGTGCAGCCCTGTCACACTGGATGCACATGAGCAGGATTTTTCTACTGTTCTCTTCTGCTTCTGGGTTTGTCATGGGTGAGGAGGGCAGCTGAAGGGAGATGCTCACACAGGGACTTGCCTTTCTTCAGCACAGCAGCACTGACTTCTCCCCTCTGCTCCTTCCTTGGCCTTGGGAGGTCAGGAGTGCCAAGTTTCTGCCTCTAGCTCTCTGACCAGAGCTGGAGCTGACCTTGCCAGTTTGTTGATCACATTGCTACATGAACCTGGAAAATGCAGTGATTTTTGCAACACTCCTAATGATTGCTGGCTGTGGCCTTCTCTAGTATAGTGCAACATTTTCAAAGCAGCTCTCAAAATATGTTCTTCCAAAAAACAATTTGACCTAAAGCAATTGAGTAGAAACCCAGTTGTGGTAAAAGATGTGTAGAAGTTATCTTGGCTTTTTGGGTCAGTTTTGTTTATCTCCAGCTAATGATACTGATGTTTCATATTTTCCATAGCTACTTTTACTTCTCCTGCTGTGTTTTTGCTCTTTCTCAAAAACTTTTATCTTTTCCCCCTGAGCTGCTTGTCCTGCAGCCAGTCCCTGACACTTTCTGGGCAGCAGGGGAGCATCAGGCTGTACAAAAACTCAGGGTTATCACTCAGCTTAAGCTCTCTTTAAACTTTTAGCACAGAGCCTGCAAAGCTGTTCTGAGCTGACTGGGTGTGCTGGGTCAGCTGCCCCATGCTCAAGTAAGTGTAAGGAGGGTGAAACTGGTTCTTCCATCTCCTTCAGCTTCACTCTGAACATTCTTCAGTCTCCTTCTTGCCAGGGAGCACCAAATGGATTCACCATGGATGGGTGGCAGAACCAGGTGCTGCCACCAAGGTCCAGCAACAGCCTCAGGCATGGTGGGGACCCTGGGCTGAGCCAGAACAGGCTCCTGAGCAGGACTGGGTGGGGGGCTCAGGGGATGTTGGTCATGGTCTTTGAGATGTATCAGTGCCCTCAGGGCTGTGATGGCTTGTTTGAGAGAATTTTAGGATTTTGAGATGCTTGCACTAGATACTAAGATCATCTTAAAATCTGCATTTTAAAGTCTAGGAGTTAGTTCATTTATGATTAAAATCCCAAAAGTATAAAAACCCAAATAACCCCACAAACAAACAAAAAACCTCACTCTGTTCAGCAAATGTGCACAATGAATTTCAGTCACCAGTACTAAAACCACATTATTGCAAAATGTCCTTTTCTTTATCTATAATCTGGCAGATGTCGTGGCCTTTGGGATTTGTGGAAATCTTCAGCTGGGAATCTTCATTAGCTTCTGCAGGATTTAGAGCCACATTTGTTCTCAAAGAGGAAAAAGATGTTTCAACCCACAAAATTTAAATCCCATATATTAAGCAGTTACTTATAAATTTCTGAAACGGTTTTATCCAGACTAGGAGCTACTTACAGTGTCTTTGAATCACAAAAATGTACAAATGCAAAATATGAATGAAATGAAGGGACAGGTATATGTGTGCACAGATTTTCTCATCATCATACCCTGAGGGGCAGATTGCTCATCCAGGATGAGAAGCCAGCCCTGCAGCTGCCTCAGTCATGGAAGTGAATAGCTGGAATTAGCAGTTAGCCCTGGCCACGTTATCTTGTTCTGGATATGGCAATTTTCTAAGAATTTTTACACCACTGAGCAATCCTCTTGGTTTGTGGATCAGTGCCTCAGCTTGGATATCAATTTGCTCACAGTTTAAAATGAATGTAACAGAGTAGGTGGTTGGATCCAGGATCTTATATAGTGTAAAATATAAGTGTATAATTTTGTATATAAAATAAGTTGGATTTTATGGTGTGTCAGTAACTATTACAATGATAGCACTTTTTACCAAAAATTTTTGTTTGGAAACAGATTTTTGTTCGATTTTGGATGGTGCAGGCATTCAGGCTCTGTAGAGCTGGTGTAAAGCTTTAAAAGCTTTCCCATAGTTAGCTCAGTGATCTAAAAATTGAAAATACGAAATATTAGAATGTATGTTCATATGGGATACTGTTCATATTGGTGTGGTCATTAAGAAGCTGTTTCTATCAGTATCTAAAATTGGAGAACATTTGTTATCATTTATGAAGCCTCAGCAGCACTAAGTGCTTCCTGTGGAGTCCCAGCGCTTCCTGCAGAGTCTCTGTTCTGCTCCCTCACAGCTGCTCCTCCCTTGTAATTTGTCTGTAATAGAACCAGAGAAAAACCCCCATGTTCATCTCTAAATTTTACAGCCAAAGTGTGTAATTGGCTGCGTGGCTGTGGTTTGGGAAGGGTGCCTTAGGGATTTCCAGCAGCCGCGTCCCTGGCAGTTCCATTTTCTCACGTTCACTGCAGAGTTCTCAGCCTGGCTGCTTGTTTGTGGTGTCTCCTCTGTCCTGTGCTTCAAAGCTACCCTTCATGGTCTCCCTGCACTCCCAGTGGGAGTGTTAGAAGGCTTGTTGTGATGCTTTGGACAGATGTGTTTGCAAAAACCCATGAATTTCTGCGCCTTCGGTGTTAGCAGTGCAAACTAACCCTCACCAAGAGTTCAGTGTCCCCCTGCAAAACCTCCTGTGTACAGCACCTTTCACTGGGACCATAATATTCCATTGGAGTATTTTGTACTTCTGCTCCTTTCACCTTGTTTTATATTTTTTAATAAACTGCACTAGTATCACATTCAGACTTTTTCTGCTTAAAAATTCATAGGACAGAAAATGATTTCCAGAACCATAAAGTATCTATAATGTGGCTGGTGAGCAGCCCAAAAGAAGGTAAGTACTCCAGAAATTAGTCCAGAGAATAGATGTAGAAAAACAATGACACTTATAAGAAGACACACTTAAAATTCCACTTTTAACATATTTTTATAACCTGGATATTTTTTTACCCCCTCCCTAGAAAATATGCAAGTCTGTAAGTACTTTTTTCTCACTGTGATACTGTTACTTAAAAACACTCTTTCTGCATGTCCTCTAAGAAACTGTGACAGAGATCCTGGTAACATTTATTGAAGTTTTCAGGGTAATTGAGCTTTGATAGAGCATAGACATAGAAATAAGCTGGACAACTGCCAGGAGCCATATCTTAAGTGCAAAGAGGTATTTGCAGTTAGTGGAAGCAATACACACAGAATACACATAGTATAGGAAAAGCTGACAGGATAAATCCTGGCTGTAGGTGAACAGCATTATCTTCACATGGGGTTAAAATTGGGATTTTTTATATAGCAGTTCTAAACGACTTTTAAAGAAATTAAAGAATGAAACATTGACTAGATTTTAATTTTTCCAGAATCTGTGCTTATTAGAAGTTCTATAGCTACAATGTAGTGCTACTCCTGTTTTCTTACTTTACTGAGTCCTCTGCTATCTAATTTTTTTTTTCTTAGTACTTCCCTGTGAGCTTCCATTAAAAGTGGGCTGATTTGTTATGGTACAAGTCCAAAACTGAAGGGAAAAAAGTGCTCGCTCCATTTACCTACCTCTCAAGCATGTAACCATGAAGTTGGAAGCCCAAGTAATTTCAGTGGAACCTGCTAGCTATGTTTTTCAG
Source organism: Peucedramus taeniatus (assembly GCA_013400575.1). NCBI lineage: Eukaryota > Metazoa > Chordata > Aves > Passeriformes > Fringillidae > Peucedramus > Peucedramus taeniatus. Next base: position 349,109 of record WBNO01028063.1, read on the forward strand.
AGCTGACCATAAATTGTTGCTGCATTCCTACAGAATTGTGGAAGGGAGGCACAGACAGATGTCTGGACACAATCCTGTGCCACATGCTCTGGGATGACCCTGCTTGAGCAGGGAGGTTGGAGCAGGTGACCCACTCTGGATCCTTCCAACCTCACCCATTCTGTGATTCTGTGATCATGTAGATGTGGTTCCAGACAGTTTGAAACAACTAAAAATTAGTTTCAGGTTCCAGTGATGCTGGCCCAGCTGTGGGTTGACCTTGCCCATGTTGGGCTGGTACTACCTGACTTTCCTGGGTGTACAAAGACCTAAGGGCATTGCAGTCATCTCACTGTGCCCTCTGGAAAAGTTCAAAGGCACTTCAAAATGCCTCAAGTGGATGTGAGATAAAGCTGGAAAGAATTCTCATCCGTGTGTGTGTCAGGAGAGGTTTAGGTTAGATGTTAGGGAAAGGTTCCTCACCCAGAGGGTGGCTGGGCACTGGAACTTCTCCTCAGGGAAGTGGTTACAGCACCAAGCCTGACAGAGGGCAAGAAGCATTTGGACAACTCTCTCAGGCACAGGCTGTGATTCCTGGGGCTGTCTTGTGCAGGGCAAGGAGCTGGACTTGATCATCCTTGTGGGTCTCTTCCAACTCAGGAAATTCTAGGAGTTTGTCTTGTGGTGTTTGTAGGATCAGGGCCCAACACAAATGCCTACAGCAGTTTCCATTTGTAGGTTGTTCTCTTTGGACAATTTGTGGCTGGTTAGGGCCCCTTTGGGCCACTTAGGTAGTAAAAAAGTAATGGATCTGGGAAAGAGCACAAGTTTCAGTAATATTGATTGTTCTCACTAGGCACATTCTCCCCCTCCTCTGGCACACACCCCCAAATCCAGCTCTTATGATACTTGGTTCGTAATAGCTGATGGATAATCTTCAGTTTTGCTAATGCATTTTGCCATCTAAATCTGGGTCAGGGGGAATGTGCAGGAATATATGACTTGCACTACCCTGAATTAGTAGAGCTGTTCATCACAAAGCCACTTGCTAAATCCTTTTCCATTTTCCTTCACGTCTCTTTGCCCCTCTGGAGAAACCAGGGCATTTATCATAAAAAAAACACTGCAATTCTGGTAATTGTCAGTGTAATTAAAGATTATTTTAAGTTTCATTCTGACATGTGAGAATTCCAAGAATAGTTATTGCTCTTGATTAAGAATGAACTCCAACTCAGTAATACAAAAAAAGGTTTATTCTGTGTTTTTGCCTGTGTGTGTTTCTAAACAAGCCTGTCACATTTTCCCCCGTTGCTTTGCTCACATAAGATGAGCTCTTTGTAAACATCTGCAAGCATCCTACTTCACAGCCCCCTTCGAGATCTTCTGTGCAAGAGGCTGCAAAAACTTGACAAGGAGGGAGTGGGTGATTTAGTATCAGGATTGCCTCCCTGCTGAGAAGAGTGTTCTCGGAGGTTTTTGTGCTCCCTTTGTTTTTTCTGTCTCCATGTGTTGTCTGTTGTATGACCTCTCTTGAGGAAAGAAGCCTTGTTTTGTTGTTGTTGCTGTTACTGGTTTATTCCACACCAGGGACAGCCAAATTCTGATCCCATGTCTGCAGCCCCAGACATTATTCAAGTACAAATAAATAAGTTCATACAGGGTGCATTCAAGAAGGAAGGATGCAGCTCTCATAAAGCATTTCCAGTGTTTCTTAGATAAACTTGGAGATGTTTTCTGTGCAGTTGTCAGATGTGGAAGGAAATAAGCACTTAAATGAACAAATCTAATGAAATTCAATTATTTAAATAGCTTATATTTTCTTCACTTTTTTTTTTTGTCTTGATGTAATTTTACGTCTGATGGGAATGTTTTAGTTATTCAGGTCTGAGGTACATAGAGTTCATCAAAGTGAATCCAAATGGAATATGCTTCATAATGTGTTTGCTGTGTAATAACACAGAGGTTTTGTGTCTGCTGTGTGTGTGTTGATACAAAAAGAAAAAAGGGGAGATTTGTTGGTATCTCAGTAAATGCCACATATCTAGCAAGAAAAGAGATAAAGTTCCAGGTCTGTCTGCTAAGCACACCTGGCTTCCACAGTAATTTCCTTTAATGGTAGATACTTGTTTGCATGAGATGCTGTTGCTTAGTATATTATGCAGGCAATTTCATGCTGCAGACAAAAGGTTTACTTTGGGACTGCCTCTCAGCTTAGAGATATGCAGCATTTTTATATGCAACTTGCATAAAGATCAGGCAGATTTCCAAATCAATGTGTACCTTCTGCAAATTCCCTCCCTATGCATGAATTTCACATATTCCAGAGTCAGATGAGAAAAGCCCCCACTATGTCATGATAGAAAAATATCAGTGATGGTATAATCTGCTTGTGAGTGAGGCCTGTGGTGTGGCATGCTAGGTTGAGGATGCAGATCAGTTTGTTTTGCAGTAGTTTATAAACCTTCATTTAGCATTAATGCACAATATCTTACAGTGTAATGATGGTATGGCTGTGGAGGAAATGGGGACAGCATTTGCATGCTAACAATAAAGAAGGGATAAACACCATTTCACTGAAAGGCAAAATTAGGAGCAGAAACAGCAAGTGTAAATTAAATGTTTAGAGTCATTACTTCCAAGGCATTTAGGATTTCTCCTCACTGGCAGGCAGGAGCAGCCCAGTTCCATGCAGAGGGAGACACAGGCTGTGCCTTCTCTGGTGCAGCTCCTTGTGTTCCCTCCTGCCTCCCCAGGGCTGCCCTCCGGGCATTTAGGCAGCGTGGCTGGGATTCTGAAGCATGAACTACTGCTTGCCATGCGAGAAAATCACAAAATATCCTGTGGTAGCCAGAGGCAGAGGCGAGGATGAAAAGGTGTCTGAAAGAACTGGTGTCTGAAAGGCCAGCACTTCATCTGTGACACAGAGCATAGAGCTGCAGTGCTGTGCTCCCATCTCCTCTGTTGGGCTGGCAGAGCTCTTTAGGTTTTTTTTCCTCTTTTTATCTGTTTTTCAAATTTTGATAGAGAGACAATATCACCTCTCTTAATCTGGGGTGGGGTTAACCAGGTCATACAGCTTTTTGTAATGACTGACAACAGATGTCCTTTATCTTACTTCTGTGATGTTGTGGGTTTTATTTTGGTTTGGCTTGGTTTTTTTTAAAATCAAAGTATCTATGTTTAATGTTTCAGTGCTTACTGCAAATGTCTTCATTTGCTAAAGGGTTTTAGAAACTATACATAAAACCCACCAAAACAGACTAAGTAAAACAGACATTTTTAAAACATGCATTTGCTATCTAAAATTCTCTGGGGATGGTGATTACTCTGTTAAACTATATATAGACACTCAAAATGAATCAAGTATTCTGGAACAGATCACAAAAGTAGTGTCTGCAAGAAAGAAATTTCTTCACAGAAAGAGTTGCCAAACACTGGAACACACTTTTCAGTGAAGTGTTTTAAATCTGAGGGAATTAAAAAGAGGTGCATATGTGGCTTAGTGGTGGACTTTGCAGGGCTGGCTTAATGGTTGGACTCAATGATCTTAAAGATGTTTCCCACCTGAAACAAATCTCTGATTCTCAGAAACAGGGTTGCATATGTCCTCTGGAGAGAGTCTAGGTAGTTACAGCAGTGCTGTTCTGCCACCTTGACCTCAGAATAACACATGGGCTCATTGAAGGTGTCATTGGTTAAGCAAGGCCCAGGAGCTGGGTGGACTGGGGCACAAGGGGTCAGCTTGTGCTCAGACTCAGAATGAAGTGTGGGAAAAAGTCTTGTACCTAGAGATAGCATGTTCATGTTTACTGCTCAGGGGCTCAGATGAGCCCATTACTGCTGGAGACCTTTCCTCACAGGTCTGAGCTTTAGGTCTGTGCATGGGATGCTGTGCTTTGAACAGCTGCCCTTGTATCTGCAGGGGGCAGAAAGAACATTTAAAAGGATTCTTGATTCCCCATGCTGTGATGTGCACTTTTTCAGTTATGACACAGAAGGGTGTGATAAAGTATTTATTTTTCTGCACAAAAGAGCAGAGTTTTGTGTCTTTGCCCTTCTCCCCAAGAGGGTGGCCAGTGTGTAGCAGAATGGAAAAGCAGGGTTCAGCTGTAACCAAAACTGACCTACTTCTGCCACTGTATTTAAGGCATGGGAAGTCTCTTATTTGTGAACTATTGCAAGTTGCCAATCCAACTTGTGCAGTGCTCACACTGGCAGTGCTGACCTGAATAGCATTAGTGGATGGCACATGTGACAGACTCCAGACCCCACTGAGGTCTTATTCTTGACTTATCTAAAAATAATACTGATGTCTGTGGTGAACAAAAGGAGTTGAGTCATCTTGCTAATCAAAGAGATTGATTATTTTGCTGTTTTCTTCCCAATATTAATAGCTCATGACTTATTCTCCATCTATTGAGCCACGAGTAATCTTAATTCTGTTTAAAAAAAAAACCAAACTTGTGTTCATCTTAAAAAAAAAGTTGAACTATTTTAGTTATGCTGAGTTTCTGACAGAGTACTTGGTGTCTGCTAGTGTCAGTCTCCCTCCTGTTGAATCATATAGTTTGATTCTCCTCTATGGATAATAATTCTTTACCCATGAGAATTTGTTTTCATTTTGTTCTGAAATGAAAACAAGGAGCATAGGAGCTGATTTGGATTATATTGATTAAAATATTTTTTTTTCAATAAAGTCAAAAAGAGTTTTCTCACAATATTAATTCTATGATGATACTGAGGGTTTTGTGTAGGTGAATCACAAAGGAAAACATACAAAAATCCCACCATGTTAAATCCTCTATGCTTAAACAAACTTTTCTGTTCCACTAATTCCTATATATATGGAGACATATATCTTCTGAGTATCAGAGTTACTATATTTCTACAGAAGAAATAACTGACTAAATCCCTAAATATCTTTTTGGATCTGTTTTCAAGAGGGGAAGCGATAAGAACCCCTCCTTTAGAGTAAGGAGCAAATATTTACTTAACAAAATTTAATTTAAAAAATATAAAGTTTGCAAAGTTTCTTTGAAAAGTTTTGTATTACTTGGATCTTATATCTGCATTTCTATGTTCAAATTAGCAAGCAAGGTGAAAAGACAAGAGATATGGAGGTAGATTTTAAATTGACCAGTAGTATAAGAATAAAATACTTGGGACAGAAGAGATATTGAACTAAGTTTTAAGCATAATTTAATCTCACTTTCTTCTATTAATGTTTTATTACCTACTTTGACATTACTGCATGTAGAAGGTATATTGGTATTTTTGACTGAGTTCTACAAAATTTAAGTTATAAATTCTTATCTTTGCAAAGGTCATTGAGCCAGGGCTTTCTCACAAGAGCACCCTAGTACATGGGGAGGAACCTGAAATAAGCACTCTGAATAAAAATAAGCTATGTTGTCTCCAATGCTGAATTAAAATATGGGTCCTCCTACCACCATATGTAGTGTAATATGCAGAAAAGTGATTGGAAATAGCTCACCATGACTTACACAGCACAAGGCCACATGAGTAAAACATCACAGGGCCTCCTGTCGTCCTTTCACAAGTCTTAAATTCCTTAATGATTTTTGCTTTTCTTCCTAAGATATTGAAATGGAAGATTTTGGTGGCAGCACTAATTAATGTCTGCATTCTGGGCTGTGTCACAATCCCATTCCTTGGCTTTACCCAGACTTTTTAGCACAATTCCCCACGAATTTGAACATTACTATCACACCACTCAGCCAAGCTGTTACTGTTGGCTCCTGTTGGGTGCCTGGGTTTGCTCTGCAGCCAGGGTCTCTACTTCAGTCTTGAGCCAGTCCCACTATGGTTTTTTAGGATGCAATTTTGGCATGTGGCACCAGAATTGCACTTACCTTTAAGATGATAATTTAGGTTTTCCTGGCTATGTCACTGTCTTCTGACCTGAAATTTTCAGCCTGTTTCCCCAGAAGAAAAAAATATCCTTGACAAACTGATGCCACAGGGACAGGGAGTGGTGTATTTTTTTAAAAACATATCTGATTAAAAAAAATTAAAAATCAGGGTTTCAGAGCTAGCCCAAGAGTCTTAGATTTAGAATGCAATCCATTTCATAAATATTATTTTTTGATGCACGTAGTGAAAATGAAATAAAAGTCAAGTTATTTAACATAAAAAAGAAGGAGCCTGATGCTTCAGGAAAGCACCACAGAGCCACTGGTGGTACCATTGCTGGAAAAGCAATAATGCCTCATGATTAGATACCAGTTTTCTCCAGCTGTGCTGTTTCCACCACACTGCTAGAAGTAGATGCTTTGTTTCCTCTGGGGTGATACAACTTGATTTAAAAAGGAAGTCATAAACTAGAACACATGACACAGAGAAATAAGGTTATTAAAGGAATTAGCAGGCAGTAAGCTGCTGAAGGCTGCCAGGGTCTACAAAATTACAGTGGAAATGGTATTTGTTGACATTTGTTTTATTTTTAATGGATGATGGCAAGAAATTCACAAAGAGAGTAGAATTGTAGGATTCTGCTTCTACCAAGATATAGTTTGGATAAAATGCAGAAGTGCTAATGAGACTGAAAAGCATTTCTGGTATGTGTAAAGTCTGCAGGTAATTAAAACTGAAATTTTAGAAACACTGCCTATTAATCACCTGACAGAAGTTTGCTTTGTGACCATTTTGCAATGCTTCTGGTACTTGGCTGGTGCTGGTCCTGTCTTCAAAGAAGTCTGCTAATATCTTTTGGCTGTGCTTTGGCTGAGCAGATGCACAGAGGGAAGCTGGCAGGCTGTCTGTGTGCCTCCTAGGTTCCAGACATTCCAACACCTCTCTGATTTACAGGGAGGGCAGTTAAACACTTGCAGGACTCACAGGTTTTGTGGATTTTTTGGTGGCTTTTTTTTTACATGGGGGAGATACTTCAATTGGCAGGATGCAAACTGGTATAAAAATAAATAATTAAAAGAAACAACCCAGAAAACTCTTGTGCTTCTGAAATATTTGAAAACATTGTTCTTCTTCACCACACCTGCCCTGAGAATTGAGGGACTGGTTGTGTCTCATCCATCCCAGAGCAGCACTGAACAGCTTCAGATGTGCTTCAGATTTTGCCCAGCTGTTTGAGGCTCAAATAGCCAGTCCCTAAAGCAACATTTTGGGGGTTCTGGCCACATCTGTGCCATCAGGCCCAGAGCTCTGCAGAGGCAGACACAGAATGAAAAACTGCAAGGCCTCTGCAAAACCTGCATGTTGTCCTGTATGTTGTTGTACATGTGTGGAGATCTTGTTATTTTTATCTCAGTAAAAATATTGCTATTATCCAAATTGTTAACTTTGGTTTTGGAGAACAAATATGTGTCTGAAAATAATTTTTTTAAAGACTCATTAATTAAGCAGAATGTTTCCCCTCTGGGGACACATGAAGGGATTAATGTGTTGTATTCTGCATCTCTGTGTAAATCTCTCTGGGAAGTCAAAATTGATTCACTACAGTGGTGGTTATGCCCTGAAATTTCACTGAAAAGTAGTGTAGTTCCCAATCTTGCTGTCCACATTCACAATTCTAAAAGACTGTAATAGGATCATATCATCTCATTGGGACCAATTTTCTTCTGTCATATTTAAGCACTACAGAGGTTTTAACGATTTAATGGCTATATTTCATGCTTAACAAGAGAAACACTGTAATATTTCTCATCCTGTTATGAGTGCCCCTCTCCTGGTGCTCTGTTATTAAATATAGATTAGCTTTCCTGGAAAGAAAAAAGTGCTATCATATTCTGATATTTTAGATCTTTCTTATTGTTCTCTTAAATATTTTGCAGAATTTCATTTATTATTCTCACCCACAGGATTACAACTTTTAATTTGAATATTAAAATTTAAACAAAAGTATTTAAATAATTTTTTTATCAAAGAAGCTAGTTGAGCAAAATTTTCTATCCATCTCCTACTGGCTTGTGTTCAAGGGTGATTGGAGTTTGGTACCCTGCTCTCTCTGTCCCTGAGCAAATATGTATTTGAGGAGGAGACTGGATCATTCTCCCGAAATGGAGTTTGAGAAAACACTAATTTTAACAGTTGGACTGAATGATATTGGTTACACTGAACAGTAATTTCATTTTAATGATGTACTTCATGTAGAACAGAAAATCAGAGCTAATCATATGGAGCACCTTTTTTTGGCCTTCAGCCTTTTTACACTTAAGCTCTGTTAGGTAATGAACAGGAACATTCCTTTCAAATATAGACACTATTTAATGAAGATGCATAATAATTTGCCTATTGCAAAAGCAAACTCAGTATATGAGCCAAAAAAGCAGGATCTTTCTACTTTTTTTTTTTTTCCTCTTCATGAATACCAATCAGACTTCTCTAGTGTATCTATGAAGGCTTTCCTTTTTTTATTTTGAGATGGAGACAGAGACCTATCTGTGTGTCAAGAGAAGTTATTGGCTTGAAATAGGAATAATCTCAGACTTTCCTTAGTGGGCCAAAATGCTGTGTCCTTGTTGAAAACATCTCAGGCTCCTGAGCAAGTGAGGAATGAGAGCAGCTTTGTGCCCCTCCTCATTTCCAGTTCTTGGTCTATAATGACATGTCAAGCTTTTCTGGTTATCCTGCATTGAAATTATTGGCAATAAAGTTTGTCAGCATGGAATGGTGATGTTACCATTCTGAAATAAGACTTCCAAAAGTTAAACACCAAGAGGCACAGAGTCTTTTTTTTGCCTGTCATACCTGCCAACTGCAATAATGAAGGAAAGAAACACTAAAATATTTGAAATACACACAATACCACATTTTGGTAAGCAATGATTAAAGCCTAGTTGTGTAAGACAGTAAAGCTAACATAGCTATGAATTTTATATACTCCTTTTATTTTAAAACCAACCTTTTGTTTTAAACTTTTATGAATTTGGATTTTTTTTAAGACTTTATTTTCACTTTGAATATGTGCTTTTTCTACCTTTTGTCTAGTAAGGCAGAACATGCCTTTTGAAAAACCTTTGTGTTTCTCTTGACCTATACAGCTGTGTAGCTTTGATCTTTAGATAGTCTGGGTGAGCAGCTGACCTTTGGGTTTCAAAGGAATCAGGATTTTTAGAATGGCTCCTTCCCATTCCCTTCCTAACCACCCCCCAAAAAATAACCAACCAAGCCCACCTCTATTCTATTCTATTTCAGTGAGAATTGATTCTTCTGTTACTCAGATTCTAAAGTTTTCTTGGAAGATGTGATTAATGCTTAGAAAATTTTTGGTGGCTAGTGCTTGTGCCCATCCTTGCAAGCATGAGTGACAGGTATATTTTACACTCCATTCCAATATCTGCACTTCTCTACAGGCAGTGACTGCCAGCTGTTTCCCAATAGCCTTTTCAGGAACAGGAGGACTTTTACTCTACTGTCCATAAAAATATGCCTCTGCTGTTGCCACTAAACTTTATGTAAGCCATAAAATATCTTTTGGCTCCGACTTGAAACACAAGGAGAATGTTTGCACAATGAACATCAGACATTGTCAATGTTAATGTGTAATGTCTGTTGGCAGAGTTGTCTGTAAAGATTTTTTAGCCAGCCAAATGTTACTTCTATTTCACTCAGAACTCATGTCTGTCATAGCATCGGAAGAATAACAGGTTGTATTAAAATTGGCTACAGGCAGTTTAATTTTTTCCTGTTGCCAGCCTTTTAAGGAACCCCTGGCAGCAATTGTGTGTGTATATATATATATAAAAAACACCTTATTTTCCATTCTTCTTTAGCTGACTGTGGACAGTGGAGTGCTCTGTTGAAAATCTTAAGGAAATTTACAATCTATACACAGATGTCAGTGCATACATGTATGCTTGATCTTAATGGATACCTTCAAAGTGATACACTGGGACTTTAACAAAAATGCATGAAAAATGTTTAAGGCTTGCAATTAATTTCAGCCATTCATGGCTTATATTATTTATGTCCATAGTGACAATATTTTAGTCAATTTAGACTATACTTGGAATAGAGATTTCAAGCTTCATAACTAATAGTGAGCAAAAACCACAATCTTTTAAAAGACATCAAAGCTACACACAGAAAAAGAGAAGAAACAATCCAAGAGTGTTTTGTCATCTTGTAAGGTTTTAAAGCTTCAATACTTGCTGCTGTGAATAATACAGATGTATTATTGTGCACCTATGTCTGCACACATCAGCATCACTGCCAATGTTCTGATGAAGACTTTAACTAAATCACCAGATTTTTAATACAGAACTAAAAACTAGGCCTGTAGTTGTCCTCAGTGCCACCTGTAGTGGCACTAATTCAAGATTGTCGCTGTCATTTTGTTTTTGCTTTAACACAATGTTTCCAGAACTTTTTTGAGAACTTTCAGTCAAGACATGGAAATGAAAGGGGAGTTCACTATGTGGATGCCCAGCTATAGATTTATCACACTATATGGCACTGGGGTATTGAACAGAGATATTTTGTAATAAGATTTTTTGCATCCACATCCCAGTGCTTTTTGAAGGCTTGAAGAACATTAGCTTTACATACGGAAGTAATAGACTGGAAGAAATTTACTAGTAAAATTCATCAAGAATCAGTCTTGGGAACAATAAAATATATATTTAAAATCCTTGTATAAATGTTGTGTGATAAAGTCTGCTACATGGAAAGATAAGAGGCATTATCATTATAAAGGAGTATTAGAATATCATGTACAAAATAGAGACCCGCAAGAACTTTGTGAATAAAAGTAAATATCTGGGATGGAAATCAGATCCACGGGTGTGGGAAACCCTAACATTAACTTCTGCAAGGTGAGGACTCATGCAGTGGGAAGGCTTTAGGTGTACAAGTTGATATGAGATGAATTTGGTTCCCTGAGTGATGGAGCCATAAAAAGGCAAACGCAATCTTTCAAAGCACTGCAATATTTTTCTAATAGAGAGGAAAATATACTGATATTGTAATTACACAGAATGTTTTTCAGCTGTCTGCTGGAACATCAGCACAGTCTTAGTCACTCATGCTCAATATAAAAACAAAACCAACCAACCAAACCCCCCCCCCCCCCNCTGCTGCCAGGCAGGTCAGATGTGTCCACATAAGGAAAAGACTAAGGTAGCTCTGTAAATCCCCTATCCAAAGCTAAGATCCTTTCATAAACATGCCAGAGAGGTAAAAAGTATGGAGGGAGAAAAATAAATTGTAGAACAGTTGAATTTAGAGCAAACAATATATGGCTATAAAATTACTCTGAGTATACAGAGTATATTCTGTACTGTGGGGTGAAGTTCCCCACCTGTAGGTTGGTCAGGCCTGTTGTAGCCCAAAGGAAGAAGCATATCCCTGGTGCCTCCTGATGCTCCTAAGGGGATCATCCAGAAAGGTTGCCCAGATAGTTTATAAAGTTGCACAGTACTCCAAATGTTTGTGAATATTGGAAATATGCTTCGTAACTGAGAACTAAATCCCTGATTTAAAAACAAATGAAAAAGTATAAGCAGCCAACAGAGTAGCCCATACTACTGTAGTCTTACACCTGAGCAAGCAAAGAGATTTTTCATATAATCATGTATAGTCTTATTTATTTTGTGTACTTCTGTAAGTGTGTGCATGAGCAGCTAATATGGACAGAGAGGCCAGAGCCAAATCCCCAGATTGAGGCACTCCTGAGCTGTGGAGTGTTCAAAATCCAAATCAGGGCTTTACAGCTTGAGCCCTTCTCTAATATTTATTCAGATTTATGATAAATGTAGTACTTTAGAGCTAATTCTTGTTCATAATGTATCTGTTGTTCAGTCATGACTAAAGTGTATAAATATCACACATTTATCTTTGAGCCTGTAGACATTTAAGCCTCTCTGTTCTTCAGGGCGTTATTTATTTATTTACGCCTTTGCTTGTTTGATAGATGGCAGCAGATAAATGTTTCCTAACTGGAGATGTCTCATTAGTTTTTGCTTTTAGTATCATCTGTCATATGACAGCAAACAACAGGGAATTTTTGCACATTTGTATGACTGTATTGCATTTTCTCTTATAGCTGCTGCTGTGCTCTCATAGGTGAGGTGATACATAAATATAACCTTTTCCTTAAAGACTATCTTCAAAGAAAATGCATTTATACTCTAACCAGAGCCCTATCGTCCTGTCATTACAGCCCCACTCTTTTCAGGGCAGCAAGCTGGTTGTGTGATATAGAAGGTGGAGACTGGGAAGCTGGCTCTGCTAAGCCTTGCCTAATGCAAACTGCTTTAGTATGCACATCACATCATGCCGGCTATACTGCAGGGAGCAGGCAGTTATCGCACAAGCGTGCATCCTCAGAGCCAGGATAAACACTCCGTTACTCTCCCTCTAAACTGCTCTTCTGGGAGGGAGAGAAAATAAATAGGGAGCGAGAGAGGCATTTGAAGTAACCTTTCTAAGAAGGAGGCAGCAGCCAATAGAACCTTTCTTTCTTCTTTTTTTTTTTTTTTTTTTTTTCCCCACTTCTTACTAGAGAAATTCGTGTTACCTCAGCAATTAAGGAGAAGAGCCAGCATCTAGGGTTCCAGGCTGTGAGGGGGAGTAGCAACTTGTACCAGGTAGGAAGCCCTTTCAACATCCTTTTAAATCCATGCAGCTCAGTTACTACTTGCTATGTTGCTATACAGTGTCTGACTTGTGGAGACCTTGTGTCTGCCAGTCACCATTCCCCGAGTGAAAGAGACCTTGGGGAGCTTTAATTGCCAATGACCTTCAGGGTATTTCTTAGAAAGACACTGGTACTTAGTGCTGTAAAGTAAAGCAATCTATACTTTCATCTGATGGCTTAAAGTGTGCATTTAGCATCAGGATGCAGCTGGGTGAAACTGCAGCTGTTACCCATCTACAAAACCATGTCACAAATGAGTAAAAATTAGCCATTTTATAATAACTGAAGCAGCTGCTCTGCATTTTTAGCAACACGGCTGTATTACTTTCCAAAACTTATTACCATAAATTCTTTTTTGTGCTGGAAAGTCAGCAGATATGCTTTGCTGTATTCAAAGTTATTTTGACAGTTATCTACTATATTTTCATAGTTACTTATGCATATTTTATTAAGACTTTTCTAAACTTTCCCGAGGCAGCTGTCTTGTGGCAGGTTAGTATTGCTGCTAACAAATAATTGATGCAATATTGTAGTGAGTGGTTCGGATATTCGCCGTACAGGGCTGCCTGCTGCAAGCCTGTGGGAACACAGGCACCTCCTGAGGTGTCTGAGGGCTGGGGTGGGATGGAGCCTGAGGTCACAAATGCTCATTTCATCTGCCTTAGAACTCCAGGATAGAGGGCAGAGTGAGGAGGAGGTGAAAGCTGGCATTGCAATTTGTGACCCTGTTGTGCAGTGTTTTCCTCCTCGTACTTTTATTTGTGTTCCCTCACAGGAGTGAACGGTTGGGTGACATCTCTTCCACCTGTGCTGTGTGTATTGTGGCAGGGATGGGACTTAATAAATTTATTAAAAACAGGAGTAGCATTTCCATGAGTTCTGAGGTTAAGAGTCAGTCCTGTGAGGGTCACCATGGTGTCTGTGAGACTCAGAGTTTCATTGTGTGATCAGTTATTGTCTTCTGAGTAGCTAAGGGAGTCTGAGGCAAACTTTTGCATCTTTAACATTTTCTTCTGTACATCAGACCAAGACTCCCCAGACAGGAAATTCTTAAGTGTAAATATCTATATATATTTTAAAGTGTAAGCAGTGGTGTCAGCAAATATACCATGCCTAAGGATTCTGTTGCTTGCAAAAATACCTGAAAATAGTGTTCAGAACAGTCAGAGCTTAGGTACCACTGCTGTAATAATAAAATAAATACTGATAATAGCACAGCTCTCTCAATACCCACACAACCTTTTCTTGTGTGTAATTGCTCTATGCAGAAATAGCTCCATATATTTTGTTTAAAGGTATCTTGTGACTCTTATCTGTAGGAAAAACTATTGAGGATGTCCAAATCTGTAGCCTTTTTCTTCTGATGAGCATAATGAAAAAAACAATTCTTAGAAAATGAGAATTGTATCTGATAGCTATAAAAGCTAAGGAGGTACAAAAGAAATAGCTTTGAAAATTACAGCTGTGAAATAGAGGTGAGATCTAGTCAGTGACCAGCACTGGTTAGAGGATCTGGCAGTAGGTGAGAACAGCTTTACCCTCTGTTTCATCCATTCTGAGAAATTCAATGCTTCAGAAAATTCACACTTGGAAAGTACCAGTTCAATTAGCAACCTAGATGGGAAGGAAACTAGAATGGGAAAGTGATGTCTTGACTCCTTTAATTTCTCTTGATATATGAAATTTGAGATGATGAAAATTATACTCACGCCCTTCAGGTTGTTTTAACAGGTTGATGTAAAACTGAAGTGAATCATTACCTTGAAGAGAAAAGGAGGTAATAAGTTGAATACATTTCAGTAGAGACTCATAAAATTCAGGTTTCAGGAATGTTTAAAGCGAATTACAGTTGGTGGGCTTGGGATTTATGGTTTTTTGTTTGTTTGTTTTTATTTGTTTGTTTGTTTATTTGTTTTTAAGCTCCAGTCCAAATGCTCACCCTAGGGATATGCAGAATTCTCAAACAACCTTTAAAAATTATTAATTGACTCAGGCCTTAAATTTTGGCTTGAAATGGCTTATTATTTATTAATGCATTGTCACACTTTGTAGGTTTCTCTGAGAGAAAGGGATCACAAGGACTGTGCACTGGGATCTATATGTTTCTTAGTTTGGTATTGCTTTCTATGCCTCAGTTTACTCATAAATACAGGTGTTGGCAGCTGCCTGTTTCGAAACATATTGCAGATATGAGTGTTTCTGGATTACCCTCACTCACACTAGTAGTGCTTTATGCAGATTTGCTTTTTTGTGACTCTAGTTCACCTTGGAGTTTATAAACTTGGCTTTAATTATTTCTCTGGGTTTATTATCTGTTGTTTACCCTACTAAAAACCTGCTGAACAAATGCTGTTTTCTTCATTACTATAAATCATGCTTTAAACTATAAAACAGATAGCAGCAATCTTTATGCTTCATCCCTACCCTGGAAGAGATTCCCCTTACTGCAGAGAGCTTAGTGGGGATTTGGGATGGCCCTGTCTATGGGGGGAACCTGTTACCTTTAACAAGACCCTTCAGAAGCTCAGAGTCACTGATAGCAAATCTATAATGGTTGTGTATCTAAAAGTGGATTGGATTTACTGTCCCAGAAATCTTACGGTTTGTCAGCAGAAATGGTGCAATTGGTTCTGTGTAGTTTTTTAAAATATAAAACCAGACAAATCTGACTTCCAGAGGTATTAAATCTGACTATCCAGAGGAATCAAACTTAGCTGGCATTGCATTGTCATATTGCAATGTGGGGGTATTCCTTTACATTGGTAGCTTTGACTAAATCTCTCTATCAGTTCCCAGAACTACTCTTTTAAGATGAAAAACTTGGACTCCTAGTGCCTTTGGAAATCACATGATGGAGTTTCAAATTTGTTGCAAGGGTCTTATCTGCTGATGTGTGGAAGGAAAAATCCCTCTCTACTGCTAATTGATGTTTCTTGGTGCTTTTTGACATTTTATTGTATCAAATAATTGGCCTGACCTGAGAGTCTGACGTCAGTAAAGGGACTATCAAATGCAATGTATGACATTCCATGTGTTGATATAATTCTGTATTACTGTGAGTCCCCAGAGTGGCCATTATCTTTTGATCTAGGTTTAGTTAATTTTAATAACTTCCTGGTTTTTTTTGGAAGCAAAACACTAAACATGCAGTCCCAGTAATGTGTGATGACTGCAAATTTATACACGAGGGTTTGCAAACAACCTCACAGGTGGCAATTATACTGAGCAGACATGTCAGCACTCAGGCATGTCTTCCTTCTACTGTGAGCATGAACAAGACTGAGGCTAAATTCTTCTTTTTCCACTGTCAAGATATTCGGTAGCATTTTTCCAAATGAATAGTTGAAGACAATCAGGGACTTTTGTACTTTGCTTTCGACGGATGCAAGGGATTAGAATGAATGGTTGGACTCAGGGGATCAGGATTAATGGTAAGGCTGACTTCACTAACTAACCATTGGACTTACTGCCAACTTTAAGAAAATAGTAAGTTACTTAACAGCACACAACTTTTAAGATTTATTTAAGCAATAATCCCCAAGAAGCCAATCATTACTAGCAATTAAGTGTTGGTTTGTGGGTTGTTGGACCATTAATGTTCTACCAAACTGACTGTTAACTACAGTAACAGCAACAACAAATTCTGATGTATGCATCTGACTGCGAATTTTGTGTTATATAACTTTTTTATCTGCCCTAGACTTTTTTAACAGCTAAGGACTCATTAAATAATTTATTCTCTGTTAGTGCCTTTTGATGCTATGTGGAAAGGCTGTGATGTTGGAGCTGTATTTATCATATCTATAAGGCTACACTTCAGGCAGAATGTGAAAAATTTGTTATTTTTTGCCTGAAACTTTATTGCTGCTGTTTAAAAGACACTTAATGCAATACTTATGCTTTAATAATAATTTAAAACAAAATATATATCTGATTTCTTAAAACTTTTTTTTTTCCTAAATGGAATTATACCAGGCTTGATCTGATTCAATCAGTCCTAGCAGCAGTGTTTAGCACAAGGAAGTTCTGATAAAGGTCATTTGTAGAATAAGCAGAATTGGAGAAAATAGCTTGTCATGTTTTTGCCTTCTCAATATCCTCAGCCTCATTTAGAGTTTAAAATGGAAAGCAAAACTGAATAGTGAGAGACACAGAAAATAAACTGGAAGCTGAAAACCAGCTATTTTAATAAGTTTGTTTAAATTCTGGTTTTATTTAATGTTGTATTCTATTTCATTGCTTTACTTTTCAGGGTCAGAGAAATAAAAGGAAAGAAGCAGGCTAGATATAAAATTATATCTTTTATAAAGCAGGACAGCTGTTTTATCTCTGTGGGCTTTGCTTGCTTGATCCAGGAATCACCAATAGCTTAGGATGCAAGTGGGCATGTGTTGACTTTTCCTTAATGGAATTGAGGTGGGCAGCTCTACTAAGCCTGATTAGAACCATCACAAAATCTGCCATGCTACGATGAAATGTAGGGAGATGGATTTAGGTCAGTATTTAATGAGCCCCACATACAATACTGGCAGGAAAAAAAACCAAAAAAAACCTTTAAAGTTAAATATGTAATCTGAGTAACTTAGACTAAAAACAACAACCCAGACACTGGCTTACATGATTCTTTAGTCTGAATCTTACCTAGGAAAGAAAATGACTCTACTTTTACAATCCAACAGGAAATATTACACAAGGATTACACAAAGCAGCCTCAGCAGGTTTGGCAGTGACACTGAGCAGTGTGGTTTGGGGGAAGGGATGGACCCAGAGGGACCCA
The DNA here is from genome assembly GCA_013400575.1 of Peucedramus taeniatus. Lineage (NCBI taxonomy): Eukaryota > Metazoa > Chordata > Aves > Passeriformes > Fringillidae > Peucedramus > Peucedramus taeniatus. Next base: position 366,481 of record WBNO01028063.1, read on the forward strand.
GACAGGCTGGGGAGGGGGGGTCTGTGCAAACCTCAGCAGCCAGGACACGTGTGGGTTCCTGCACAAGCACAGCCTGGGGGGAGAAAGGATTGAGAGCAGTCCTGAGGAGAAGGACTTGGGGATGTTGAGGATGAGCAGCTCAGTGTGACCCAGCAATGTGAGCTCACAGCCCAGAAAGGCAAATGTGTCCTGGGCTGCATTCAAAGAATGTCAGGGAGGGGATTGCCCCTCTCCACTCTGCTCTGCTGAGACCCTGCCTGGAGCACTGCATCGACCCCAGGGCCACAGTCTGAGAAGGACATGGACCTGTGGGACTCAGTCCACAGGAAGGCTCAGGGCATCTTTGCTGCTGGAGCAGCTCTCCTCTGGACACAGGGTGGGAAAGTTGGACTTGTCCAGCCTGAAGAAAAGATGAGTCCAGGGATATCTCATTGCAGCTTTCCAATGCCTAAATGGGATACAAGAGATCTGGAGAGGGACTTTTTGTCCTTTTGAGCATGGAGTGATAGAAGGGGCAATGGCTTTAAATTGATAGGGCAGATTTAGATGAGATGTCAGGAAGAAATTCTTCCCTGTGAGTGTGATGAGGCACAGGAACAGGTTGCCCAGAGTAGTTGTGAATGCCCCATCCATGGAAGTGTTAAAGGCCAGGTTGGATGGGGCTCTGGTCTAGTGGAAGGTGTCCCTGCTCATGGCAAGGGGGGCTGGAACCAGATAATCTTCAAAGTCCCTTCCGACCCAAGCCATTCTATGATTCCATGAAAAATTAATCCCTCTTTTTACAGTTCAAAAGTTCTCTTGTTTTTATATTTATTTTAAGCAACCAGGCAGAGTCAGGGTTGGTAACTGGTAAAATCTGTCAGGATTAAGGTTACTTATTGTAGAGCTGCAAGGGAGGCAGAAAGATAGGAGCACAATTTTTATTATATTACAGTGCATTAGTTTGGTACAATAAATGCATCTCTGAAGTACCTCTTTGGATAAAGCAACTTATTGTGGAAAGTATGGGGAGTGGAGAGAAGGAGGATCTCTATGTTCAGCACCCTACCTAGCACAATGTGCAGCAATTTGAAGGTAACTGTAAAGAAGCAGAAGAAAACAACACAAATTCTTAGAAAGAAATTACTTTTGTGAAGTGGCCATGCTGTTGGGTGTAGTTTCCTTCTGTGCTTTTTTCTTTTCACTTCAGTGTCAATCAGACTGGTACAAATATCTCGGGGAAGACAGACATCATTCAAGAGAAGCAGTGAAGGTAAAACAGTTGTTCTTACAGACAACTTGTTTATTTTGTGATGTCCTTTCTTAAGATGACAGGTATTTAATTGAAATAGGTCTTCCTGGTATAAAATATATCCATCAAGCTGTTGACATGAGTGCTTTGTTGAATGTGAGGCATACCCCAGTGTTCCAGAGTGGCTGTACCTTTATTTACATTTGCCAACAAAACACCTGCCAGATTTAACAGCAAATCACCACACAATATAATGGATCTTTAAGTCAGCAGAAATGAATGACGGGTTTCTGTGTTTTCTATTGCCAGGATGAAAGAATACCTGTGTAGGATAATAAAACAGAAAAATGGTTTGTGTAGAATAAAACTAATTTTGCCTTATTAATACTTTATTTGTAGACCTAGAAATCTAGACCTAGAGAATAGACACTATACAGCCTACAGAGGTAAGGAAATTAGAACCCCCTTTCAAATTAATTGTGGCCTTTAAGTACTCAAATATTTGAAATTAATTGTTCTTTGGTATATTAATATCAATTTATCATCTAAGATCAACATTTTTTGTAAGGGAGCATAATTCAGGCAGAATGACAGATGAATTACATGTTGCACTGACATGATACCCAAACAGTTCACTGTGATTTTACTGCAACAGAAACTAAAGGTCAACTGCTTGAAGCTGAATTATCAGCTGTGCTGGGGTTCCAGCCCAGCATTCACCACTGGGAGCCTCTGCAGCCAGACAGAGGAGCAGCTGCACTTGAGTCTTTCTCTGTTAACCAGGAAAATTGCCCCCATTTTTAGTTGAGTTTCCTAAGAAGCTCCTTACACGGTAGCCTAAACAAGAGAGATCCCTAAAAGGGATTTGGATACCTGCACCAAGGAAAACACCACAGGAGACCTTCCCCAGTTGTTTTGCAAATTAGCCTGTGTTCTCTCCTGTCTTTAGATTCTTATCCACGATTCTGCTCCTCATGGCAATTTGCTTCCAAGCAATGTTAGTCCACTAGAATTCTGGAACTTGGCTAGTGATGGGGCTAGTGACAAAACCTGTTCCTCAGGACACCTGTTTATGTATGAGGAGGTAAAGAGCAGTCCCTGTCACTTATGCTTGTGTTTGATTATTTTTCTCCTTCCATTTTTTTCTTCATTCTTCTTTGCTCTTGTTTAAAACCGTCCTAATGAGGACAGAAATTAGCTTGAGTAGCCCAAGACACTAAACTTTTTTACTGCCATGCCTGATGGCAATTTTGAAGAGAATTACAATAGGACATGCACTACGAGAGTCTGTTTCTCTTTCTGTAGTAAAATTTGAATAATCCTTTTCTCTGTGTGACTTTCCTCTCCGAAATTCTATGAGACAATATGACAGGCAGCTGTAATGCTTAATTATTAAAAATCTAAATATACAGTATTCTGCAGAGAGGTAAAAATGAGCTTTTGTAGATCTCAAAAAAAAATGTTTGAAGGCAATTCTTCCAATTATGTAATGAAAAGTGTAAGAAAACCAGAGAAAAAAAATTAAAAAATGATAAAAAGCTCTGTGCTTAATTTTAAGACTGTTTTGATTTTCAGAAACTGAGTTCTCATTACAGTCTTGGGAATGAATGTGTTTAGAGTTTGATGTGACACTGGAAGGGTTTTGCTTATTAGACTCAGGTGAGTGCTCCAGGAGGCTCTTGGAAAACCTCCAATTTTCCCACTTCACTATCAATTAATTACACTCTTGAAGTTCATGAAGTTTGCCTAATTATTTTGGAATGTTTTGGAGCTGCATTTACATTTTGAGCAGTGGCACAGTATATGAGAATAGAGTCCAGCAAATACCATGTGTTGAGAAATTGACATTGTTAAATGTTCTGTAGCATTTAAGAAAAGAAGTGTTAAGAATTGGTGTAAAGGTCTGCATGGGCTGCCTCCTGTACCTTGGCAAGTGTGATCCCTGCAGGTTACAGAGGAAGAACAGGGTAGATGTGTCCTCTGGCCTCTCATAATTACACATGATCAGAAGGCAGACTGAAGGTGACACAAGTCCATGGTAAAATGTTGTGTCCTCTGTGTGTTTCTAGAGGAAAAAGGCTGCTGAGAGGCAGAAGGGACAGGAAGAAAGGATTCTCACAAGGTGCTGGATTTTTGCCATGCAGCACATTAGAATACAAATTCTACATGCAGTATTTTGTGTAACAGCAGAATGACTGTTTCACTAATATTTTCCTGTAGGATAGAAATGGACTTCTGAATTTCCAGAATTGTTCTGCTGTGTAAATAAACCCAAGGGCAAAATTGACAGGCAGTTTCTGTGCTTCTGATATGCCAGTTAAGGAGTAAAAGGATCCTTCTGCACTCTTCATTCTTTTACTATTGCTAGTGGTGTGGCTAATGTTTCTGAGTCCTAATGTGTATCAACTGCAGTTTTTTAAGTATATCTAAACTGTCTGGTAAAATACTATGAAAATAGTTCTTTTCAAGGTAGATCATCATTCAGACCTTTGAGATGGAAAACCCAAAAGGAGGAGGAAAAAACTCTAAAAACCATATTTCTTTGTAGCACAGGTAGATTGATCATCAGAGATAGGCCAAGAACTTCATTTTCATGGGGTTAGCATTGGTTTGTTCATCAGTCAAGTTTATATTTCAATTTTCCAGTGTCCTGGACCTAGCATACACATGTGCTTTTCTCTGAACTTGAGGAAGTTTCCAGTACCACAAATTGATAATGGTTAGAGTTGCTTCTGGAGACATATGGTTTTCCTTGTGGTAACTTTTTCATGACAAATGAAGTAGTTACTCTATATCCAGTAAATATCTGCAGTCACCTGGGACATCTCCAGGTACCTGTTTAATGTGGAGATGTCACAACTGCAGTGCTGTGAAGTTTTAATTTCAATGACTTGGGTTTAGACCATATGCTGTATGGAGATAGTTGGAAATGTGAAATATGCATAAAACAACTGATACCGTGGATAAGTAGAGTGCCTGGATGTCTCTGAAAACTCTGGTTGTTTTTCAGAGAGAAAGACCAAAATATTCTGGAATTTTGCTTCAAGTATTTCAACATTGCAGTGACAATTTCCATTACTGTAATCTGCCAGGGACACACTGAGGTTATGTCAGGTAGTGGGGCTACAAGTCAGTCCCTCAAGAAATGCTCCTGGTATATCTTGTTTTAAAAGTTTAGTAATTCCCTTGAAAAAAGAAATTAGCAAAAACAATTTTTCTGAAGTCCAAAATGTTTTGGGCCCTGTCACAGGGGGAGTTCAGAGTTCCATACTGGAAGAGTAAAATGACCTTGAGGACTACAGTAATACTGTCTGAATGAAATTCAATAGGACAAAGTGCAAGATCATGCACAAAAACAATACAATTCTGTTATAAGCTAGGAGCTTGTTAATTGGAAATGACAGAAGAGGAGAAAGTCATAGGATGACTGCAAGTCATCAGTGCAAAACATCAATGAATAGGGCAAATACAATCTTACACTGTGCTGGATGAGATATTTGTGTTAGCAAAGGAAATAAAAACCATCTAAACTAGGTCCTGCAGAAACAATAATGTGGGATATTTGTAATCATTTCTTTTCCTGCTTTTAATGAAGGTGAATTCAAACTGAACTGGTGCAAAGAAAGGTTACTAGGATGTTCAGGAGAATGGGAAGTCTTATAAGAAGATTCTGAGAGACTTTGTTGTGCTTAGTCCAACCAGATAAATTTATCAGAAGTTGAGCAATAAATTAAGAAAAGTTATAGAAATATTTTTAGGTTGGAAATAAATGTGTCCAGTTCTCAGAAGTGTGATATTTTGGACCCAATTTTAATGGTGGCCAAAATCCCCCACAAACTACCAGCCAGCTAAGACCTTTTTGTCTTAAAGGGGAAAATCTAACCTGCCTGCCAGTGACTGAAGGGAGCCAAAGAGCAAGGGAGCTTAAGAGCAATAATTTCCAGTGCTTCTGAGCATTTATAAGGAAAAGCCAATATTGAAATCAGTTCTATAATTCAGGTACTGCTGGGTTCATGTGTGGTTCAACTTCTGTTTATTTGAATTGTGTTGGAGATGGAAGGAATCAGCCTAAGTCACAAACTGCCAGAATGGTGCTGTCAGACTGGAAGAGCCACAGTGTTATAGTGGCATTGATAATGCAGCTTATGCTCACTGACATATTCTCTTTCTGTTATCTCTGTAAGGACACATCCTAAAAATACCTTCCTGGATATTTGCTCAGCTGAAATATTGCATTTCAATCTACTTTTAATCTAATTTTTCTAAATCCCAATGGCTTAGATCTGACTGGACCCCATGCTGATTGCAAATAGAGCAATGAAAGGCTTGAACTCCTGTCATGCAAACAGTTTTTTCTTGAGAATTTACCTTAATGGCCTTAATGAACTCCCATAAAATTACCATCTCTGCCATCCTGCTGATTAGAAATTGTAGTTTTGCAGGTTTTTTTTTTTTTTTTTCCTATTTTTTCTTTTTTATTTCCTCATAATGAGCTGACACTATTTTTTTTCTGTTCTTGGCATTAGCCACTTCCTCCTTGCTGAGCTGAACTGGGACTTTGAAAAACAACATCTCTTCTCTGATGTGGGAAGTCAGTGGGCATGAAACAGGAGGAATTGCTTTCTGTGCAGTCCATTCAGTATGGTCATGGAGAGCTGTTTTGGAGAAAAGGGAAAGAGTGAAAAATGTGTGTGACAAACACAATGGAGACTAGGATGAAGAGAAAAACCATGAAGACAGGAAGGCTGACAATGAAAAACAGGGAAGAGGAGCAGAAATATTAATAAAAGCAAGGCCAACATAAGCACAGCAAATTACCCCTTTTAACTATTTATTTAGGCTGAAAAGAATTGTCTCAAGTCAAGTCACATCAATTTTAATTTGTACTGCAAAATTTGTAGTAGAGCTAAACTTTGTATTTAGAAAGTGTCTGTCAGCCTGCTCCTGAGAAGTGTCCAATGCTATTGCTGCATTGAAGGAGGCTCAAAATTGTCCACTTATGTTTGGGGCTATCTTTAAACCCGGCCTGAAGATCCTGCACATCTCACCCAGAGGTGTGATCTTTTTGTAGCCATTTCCAGTTTTTCCATGATGGCTTCAAATCCAAGGGTAATGTAGGTTAGGAGTAGCCATCTCTCCAGGATAGTCCCCCAGGATTGAAGAACCCTTCCACAGCTGATAGACTTTCTTACAGGAGTGTTGTGCCACTGGAGCCAGAAAAGGTGTCCAGGAGTGCTGCCAGGATAGTGAGCCCTGAAGGACAAACTCCTGACTCCACTGAGCTCCTGTGTTCTGCTATCACATTATCCTATTCCTTCCCAAGTTTTCATATTGGGATCGACATCCCTGCAAGCTCAGTCACCTCAGAACCCAATTCTTTTGCTTGTAAAATACTCATTGTATCTGATCCCCCTGTGTGCATACTTGCAGGCTATAGCAGTAGAAATTCTACAGTGAAATCAGTTGAGAAATTCTACAATGCCTGAGGGTACTGGAGTAGCTCTGAGAGCAGATAATAACTGAAGTTCCTCAAATGCTGTCAAATGGTAATTGTGGGCTCAAATTGCAGCTTTATTGTCACAAAGTAGAATTGCTGGGAGGGAATTCCTAGAACCACCATGCCCATGTACAGAATCTTTTTTTTCCTTCCCCCTTACTTGAGTTTTCGTTGGATTATATCTTTCTCACCTTCAATATTAACACTTGTTTATCTTCTGATTTTGTTGCTGAACTACTGGTTGTACCTAGTTAATGGGGAGCACTTAGGCAGGCAATGATGAGAAGTAAAGATGTTTTCTTTTATATAGCATTTTAAGTGTTTAAAGGTGATCATGAAGTAAATTTTAACAAGGAATAGTCTTAATCCAAAATAATGTTCCATTTTGCTCCTTTTAAATTTGTTCTTATGTTGACTGCATATGTTCTTTTGAAAATGGAAGTCAGAGAAATACTCTTCTCTGCATACTTTCTAAGCTAGTCAGCTCCTGTGATAATTGACAATTCCTGCTTCAGTGGAAAGTAACTTAATTATTGTCCTCAGAAGGTGAAATAATATATCTCTGCCACAGAATCAAAGGCTGATTCAGAACCAAAAACAAAGCCTACACCCTTAAGTGTGCTCTCAGAATACAGGTATTGCCAGAATAGGCTTGATTTTGTTGGCCATTTTAATACCTAAGAAGAGGTAGCAAGTAAGAAACATCTTGAGTTTTGGGAGAAATATTAGAATAAGATAATAATTTAAAACTGCAAATTCGAGTATTCTTCCTTGAAGCTTGAAAATTCAACTTTTTTATAGCATAATGTAGAGAATGACTGCATGATGTAGAAAAACGAAGCACTGTGACGGATTGATTAGGAGATATGTACTTCCAGCACATTCACTATCAGAAAAATGCATGATTACATGAAGACTGAAGCAATAGAAATTACTCTTCATATCTGTCACCTCTTCTCACACCATTCAAAAATCTCTGCCTATGCTTCATAAAGAGTTTCAGTTCTTGAATCACACACCTGACAAAATTTCACATAAATTTATCTCAAGGAGTATTGCTTGAATTGATTTAGGATAAGCTGTCTTACTTCAGAGAGACACGGGTCTTAACCTGTGCTTTTTGAAGTAATTATTTTAGCTGCAGGTGTGAAGAATACAATAGTTGTGGTAAAATGTGACAGTTTTATAAGCCACAGTGATTGTGAACATGGGAAAAAATTTAAGTCCAAAGACACGGTTTGGAAGTACTGATGAGTACTGCGAAATATAAAGCTGTGCCAGTCTCACTTTGTATTGTCTTCAGTCTTTCTGGAGCTAGAAAAGGCTCCTGTTGGGAGACATTGGTCACAGTCACAGATTAACTACTGGAAAACATCTGTGTTGGGTTCACACCAGACTTCAGGAGCTGCTGGTGCTGAACAGTCATGCTACAGAACTGCAGGCAAAGAGATAAAGCAAGCGATTATTCCAACTGCAGCCAAGTGCCAATATACCTTATAATTACTTTGAATCTTTTCAGACACATTAAGAATACACTCAGTAGAGCCAGTTTCTTGCATTTTTTGTTAAGGTACATGAACTTGCTGATGAGAACACAATGCAGAATGGAAATGAATGCAGAAAAGGCGAGAACAAACATCCTGACAGCAGCCAGGTGTTACTTGGGCTTTTCAAAGAGAACTTTCCTTGACCCTCTTAGAGCACATGGCTTATTACTGAAAGTGTCAAACACTTTGTTATCTCTGTTCAGCAGCAATGTACATCAGCCCATTTATTCATAACTTGGAGTGCTGCTCATTATAGAATCATAAAATATTCTGAGTTGGAAGGAATCCACAAGGACCATCGAGTCCAACTCCTGGCCCTGCACCAGACAAAGCCAAAAATCCCACATGTGACTCCTATTGCTGTACTGCAGTAGAGTGCTCACAGGGTTGTGGCAATAGCGAGCTGTAGCCGCAAAGTTTAACGTTGTCTATGACAGTTTCTTTCATGCTCTCATGAAAACCAAGGTCTGGACCTGCCCTGGAGAGGGAAAGAAGGCAATTCCTGCTGCAGAAGCTGCTATTGCACCCTAAACCCCACTGTTTACTCCTCACCTCTCTCACAGTTAGTGATCTTACTACAGTAGCATTTGTGGCATCTGCTCCTGCCATACTGACTCACCTTGGAGAGAAAATGAATCAGAATTGCATCTTGGTAGTGGCAGGGAGGAGAGCAGCAATTCTCAGCTTTATTTCTCTTTGTTTTTGATTGAGCCCTTTTTTTTTTTTTTCATTTCTTAGCTCTAGTAAGCATTCTCCATATGTGTTTAGTATTTTCACATATGTTTCTGTGTATATTTAATTGTCTACAGTAGACTTTTTCCATCTTGTCTTCCGGCTTCTTGTGTCAACTGTCTGTTTAGATTTTAAGCTATTTGAAAAGAGCCATTTCTTTGTGTACTTCCATGCAGGATTCAGTAAGATGCAACCCTGCAGTTAATTGGAGGCTCTGAATAATCTTGCCATACAAGAAGTATAATTACTGATAGTACTCAGATTTTGGTAGTTTTGTCAATGTCTATGCAGGAAAAAATGACAGGTTCTTATCAATAACCACTTTTCTTAATGTACAAATCACAGAGAAGAAATCTGCCAGTAGATAGCAGTGTTAGTGTAGTATCTCTGTTGGCATTTTAACGAGCCTATTTTTGTGCTAGCTGTAAAACCTCATGGTTTGTGCTATTGGGAAGATTTTAAGGCTATTCTGTAAAGAGAACTCAAGCTTTATGAAGGTAAAAAGATAGAAAATAGGAATACTTCCTTTCTGAAGCATACTCTGCAAAGGCTTTTGATATATGAAGGCTTGCCCAGAACACTGTGTAAATGATTTGCTGGTAAAGGCTGTGTCTTCATACCAATGTTCTATTCTTTTAGAATACTCAATTTAGATTCAGGAATTCTTCATTCCTGTTTGATGTTTATCTTAGTTATTTGAAATCTTACTTGTGATGTAAAATGTTGGTACAATTAGTTTTTGGTTAATGATTATGATTTAGTCAGTAAGTAGATGATATAAAGTATGCCTTAATCTTTAGGCTTATATTACTTTGCCACCATTTACCATTTGGTTGGTTTTTTTTAAATTGAAAACCAAAGGACACTTTTTGTTTATATTTGCTGTGGTTTTTAGGTCCTGTTTGTTAATATCTAGGTCTTTAGTGGTTGGACTTGTAGCATTTGTAATTATGATTAGAATAGCAATAACACAAACACCATGGCAAATGCCAAATTTTCTTAGTAAGTTTGTACTTCATAAAAGTTGCTCTTTCCACAGTTAGCATGTGCTATCTTTAAAATACGTTAGTGCTAGAAACCTTTCAGAGACGAGCTGATGTACTTTCCCTGAGAATTGCTGCTATGAGGTGTTTAAGATAAATGTGAATCTGTCTTCCTGTCCTTTTTCATGACAGCAGCCAGAGGAAAGCGCCAATCAGTTGGTTAATGAATCTGTGTGATAACTTCATGACTCTTCATTTTCTTCCACTCTGCTTTTGGCAGTTCTAGAGATGTTAATCTCTCCACATTTGCAAGGGAGAGGTCTGCATTTGAGAGAGGTCTTTACATGCTCTACCTACAAAAGACCAGAGTGTCAAAAGGCACCACTGTTGATCTCATCTGTGTTTCATTAATTCCAGCCCCCTTGTCTTTCCCAGGCAGCTGTCACCCTTACCTTTCAGAATCTACCACTCAAATGACACTTTGGGTGTGATAACATCTCCATCATCCTTGTCTCTGCTGAACTCTTTGTTCATCCACTGTGCTGGTCACACTTCAAAGCCACATTCTCTATTTGTTCTCAGTTTTCACTGGTGTCTGTGTGAGGTGTTGGAAGGTGAGTCCCTGAAAATAAACCCCTGAGCTTGGGCAACAAATATCCTTGCTTCTAATTCTCTAGTTTTGACTATATTTTGTTTCCACTTCTGCCCTCATTTTGTTTCCAGTTTCAGTTTTATTTCAGTACATTTGAAGGTGGCAATGATTCGACACAAAACACTCTTCAGCTGTACTTCAGGATTAAAATGTAGCCTAATTTGGCAAAAAAGCTTTTGTCTTGTCCATTTGTGGCACCAGGTTTTTTTTTCATTTTTTGGCAAGGCTTCCTGTGGGCAGAAATATTGCATTGCTTAGGAAATGCTGTTAGTGGTTTGGTTTAAATAAGGATAATTTCACTATCTTGAAATTGAATACATGAAAATAATCCTCATTTTTTGCCTTCATAAAAATAAATAGTTTGGGATATTTTTAGATATAAACTGAGTAGTGGTTAATGGTATTAGAGGACATGAGTGCTGAAGTTGGCAAACCACCCTTTCATAGCTGATTTTGTTTGACGTTTTTAAAATATTTTTATTGCATTCGTGATTGTTATGTTCCTTCATTTTCATAATTGGTCTATTATTGCAATGAGTCACACCCACCCATAGTGCATAGATGTGATAAATGCATGCTCTATAGAGAAAATAAAGTAGAAATTAAAATTTCTAAGGATCTTGCTGATATTTTCTTTTTTTTTGCATATGTAAATTATCTTACTTTTTAATTTTTGAACTCACTTGAACAAACTGCATGGGTAATATTTTAAGCCTATTATGCTTTTTTACATAAAACCAGAGCAAAACTAATTATTCTTTTCCTGCGTGATATTGCCATCAATCTTATGAGGAGAAACAGTTTCTGCACTATCAGGATTTTTTTTTTTTTTTTTTTGCCAGGCCATTGCTTAAATGCAAAGTGTGTCACTTTATTATATCACAGTGCATATTTCAGTGATCGGGGTGGCACGGTTATAGCACTGTTGATCTTACTGTAGTGCTGTGAAATGAATAAGTAAGGGCTGACAACTGGCAGGGAAATCGATCCAGGCTGCACTAAGGTGGAGCTCATTATTGTGGGATACAACAGGCCAGCACTGGCTGTCAGGAGCAGGAGATTCTTTCAAATGCTGCCAAGGTCAAACCCAGCCCAGTAACAAGGGTTTGAGTGAGAAGCCCCGCATGTGCAGTCGCACTGGTGTGGGGCAGATAATTTCTAATTCTCACAGGAGCCAACGCTTGCAGGGTGGAACCGTGGGGTGCACCTGCAGAGCCAGTCTGCTCCCCGTGCCCAGTGGGCTCCAGAGGACAGCTGGGGAGGGGTGGTGTGCTCAGCAGGGCTGACAGCTTGTCCCTCTCCTCCCCTCTTTCAGAGGCTGGGTTTTTCCCAGTTCAGCTCCCTGCTCTAAGTGGTCGATCTCAAATTTGAGTGGAGGGCCCTTTGGCTGCTCCTCTGCTCAGGAGGAGGCCAGAGAGGCTGGACTTGTCCTGACCCCCCTGGCCAGAGAGGCTGGACTTGTCCTGACCCCCCTGGCCAGAGAGGCTGGACTTGTCCTGACTCCTGTGGCCAGAGAGGCTGGACTTGTCCTGACTCCCCAGGCCAGAGAGGCTGGACTTGTCCTGACTTCCCTGGCCAGAGAGGCTGGATGTGTCCTGACTCCCCTGGCCAGAGAGGCTGGACTTGTCCTGACTTCCCTGGCCAGAGAGGCTGGATGTGTCCTGACTCCTGTGGCCAGAGAGGCTGGACTTGTCCTGACTCCTGTGGCCAGAGAGGCTGGCCAGGATTAACAGCTGAAGAGCAAGGTCTGTGCACGAAAAGGAGAGAGAGAGTTGTGTGAAGCCCTTGGAGTATTAAATAAATGCAGCAGTCCATTTGGGCTGGGCCTTGAGGTTCTCACAGCACTGTCACTGTCCTGTTTGCTGTGGTCAAGCACAGGTCTTGTTTGAAATGTGTAAAAATATACCAAATAGCTCGATGAAAAGTTAAATGATTCACTAATGGTTTTAAAGGACTTTGGAAGTACCCTACAGAGGCACTACATTTAAAATAGGATAATTTTAGAGTAACATTTAATGGGCTTGGAGAAATAAAGAGTAATTTTAGTTGAAGATGCATTGTAATTTTCATAGTTTGGACAATAAACAGAGCACTGACTACAACAGCAGTAAAAGCCTAGAATAGTTAAAATTATGTCAGGTTCATCTTCTGCTAGCAAATGCTGTAGCCCAATATACAAAACCAAACTACTATGTCAAATAATAAATAAAATAGAACAAAACAGCTTACAATCACAAGGCGATTATGTTCTTAATGCCTTAAGAATGGATAAATGTACTATTTTCTGCACTTGTACTCCTTGATACATGAATGAAAATACATTTAAAGCAGTCCATGCATTAAAATTGCATGTTAATTCATAATATAAATACTAAATTCAAATGCAATATCACATAAATTTAATCCATTCTTTATAAACACTGTAATACACGCACACAACAACACGGACACTGCAATCCAGCTTCTGACAGTTGCCTTTACTATTTTCTATTATCTATGAATTATTTGCAAGACGGTTGAAGCATGGTTGGATGTGGGAAGCTATTTCTATCTTGTATAGGTCAGTGTTTCTGAAATACTTATCTTGGAGCAAAATGTTAAGAATACCACAAAACATATCATGTTGCTTACAGTTAAATGCTTGAGATACATGGTTCACCTAATTCTTTTTCCTTTACAGTACAGCTCAGCTCTGTAGTCAAGGGATTACTTCCTTTAGGCACTAGGGAGCAACAGTTCTTCACTTTTCTGTTATCCATATTTTCTGCTCTTTCTGACTTCTCCAAGCAGCAGTTATCGATACATGGAACCAATCCTGGGGTATTCCACATCTATTGCTTAGTTTAAGACAAATGTCCCAGGCATACTACTCAAATTCTTTTTGTTATTGTTATTATTTCAGGATCATCATAGTTGTTGTTTAAAAAGTGGGGGGGAAAAAAATCTTTCCTCAGAATGGCAAAAGGTGAAGCAACCAAATGGTCCAAATAAAGACTGTTATTTTCAGCCAGGTATTTAATGTGGTTTATTCCTGACAACACTGCAAAGCTCTTGCAGATGCTGTTAAAGACCAGTGTATTTCCTTTCAGCCCTCTGTACCAGCAGCCTCAAGCTGCTGAACTGACACATGCCCAGGGTATGTATGTATGTACAATGAATGTACAATTCTGATTATAGTGATGTGGTGGAAAAATGACAAGTGTCAAGCAATAATCTCAAAATTTTTTGCAATGGAGCTTGAATGGATGCACCTCAGCTCTTCTAAATGTACTTGAAAGTTGACTGAAGCATTGTAATGAATAAGGAATATTGCCAATTTTGATTCCTGTAGTATTGTATGTGATGAGCTGAGTATGTGATACTCATAAGCTTAGCATATGAATTTTTTTTCAGATTTTTCCTGGTAGTGTCTCAGAACTTTAGAAGCACCCCAAAATGCCTCTCTAGAATAGGCTGGATTTCAGAATTTACCTAAGGCAGCTGACTCAAGGCTGCTCTGAGTCCCTGCATTTTCCCAGGTGCCCTCTCTGCTTTTGTCCTTTTCTCCTCTGCCCACACTGCTGGCCCATCAACTCTGAGATGATTTAGGTAAGCTCCTCTTGAGAATTCCAGCCACTGAATGAAACAATTGCCAATGCTGCCTAGTTTATCTTATGAGCACAAATTTCACTGCACACTTGTGGCCCTATGAGCATTAAATAATATGCAGTCAAGCAGCTTGTCAGGCCATATCATTACTGTATTTGTAACATGCTCCGCAAAACGAGCACTGGGCCATCACTGAGCTGCTCAAGGAAACAGTTAATAGGGTCATTGCCTCATTTATCTGGAAGGAAGAGTAAAATTGATGGGTAGGGCATTGACCTACTATGGAGGTTAAAAAATAAGTTGAAGTATCTGTCCATTTAAAGTGTGCTAGACCACTAGGCAATCCAGAGCAATGGATAACTGATTTGTAATTACACTGAAGTATTTCACTAGAAGGACTATATTCCTTTAAACTATTTTCCTGTTATTTGTGTGACACACATCTTGACAAAATATTCAGTCTAGAGGACTGTGTGGACAACTTGACATATTGCCTTCAAACTCTTGCTACTTTTGGTACATTTATGCTGGCAGTGTACAATTTGGTTTCTAGATTTTCATGCCAAATAGCAGATCTCTTTGATTCATGGCTGTCAGAAGCACACATTAGAAACTGCTTTGAGGAGTTGTATTTGGAAGTGTGAGATGACAGCGTGCTGGTTATTTTTAAGCATTAATCAGTTTATACATAGTGGAAGTGATTAGGAATACTTCGGCTTTTTCTTGTCTCCTTGCTTACGCATCCCTTTCCTCTTCCAAAGTTTTGTCAGTGGTTGTCACTCAATCAGATTTTCTGTGCTTTCACTTTGTCATTCTTGTTATTCAGTGCCATAACCTCCAACTTGTAGATATTATTCTCAGGCATTTTTCCTAGCTTCTTTCCAGAATTGCAGATGGAAAGATAGTTGCACAGAATATTGGCTTACACTAGGTATTTGCCAACTGTAATTGCACACATGAATTAAGAGTCTTGACTATACATATAACTGCAGAGAAATTGAAGTGGTTATACTTCAGTTTGACTCTTAATCCAGTTGATTTCACACTTTCTATTTTCATTTAACATGGAATAAACTTATTTATATGCCTACACACTTGTCTACTCAAACTTGCTGGTATTGCCACACTTGAAAGCCTAAATCTAATTTGATTATATTAGCGATAAAGATTTTTGAGAATGTCTATTTCAAAATGCATTCATGTTTTTAAAAAGTAGTAAGAAATAAGTAGGATTGATATGTTAAAATAAAAGAGCTCTTTTACCTATTTATCTTGTGAGTCAGAAAAAAATGAATTAAACTGAACTAACATGATAGGTACCCATGTCTGCTGAAATTAGATGTAGCTCTTTAGAACTCTCCCAAAGAGCTAATACCATAACTGTGTGTTATAATTTATGAATTCCTAATCAGCTGGACTCCAAGTCTCCCTGATTCAGAGTCAATTTAAGCATGCAGTCATTTGGTTTACTGAGGTTAATGGTCCATAGTGGAGGTTCCAGTTTAGCACATCATAGTCTCCTTGTGGTCAATGCTCCCATTCCCCCCGTGTGATGTTTTTAGGTTTTCTGGGTTTTTTTTTGGCCAAATGACTTTTCTACCTGAATGTTTGCAATTCACTTGAAAATAAACCTTACCTGTGAAATAATTACTGCTTAAATTCTTAAGTAAGCCAAGGTAACCAAAGTAAATTTATAATTACTTTTGAGTTGTATTAAAAACTCATGACCTCCATGGCCTATGTTCTTAAGTCTTTTTACCAAGACAGATGTCATGTTTTCCTAATAACTACAGACAGAAAATTACATTTAGACACTTTATCTCTGTTAGGTGATGACATGGCTGCCAAAAGGGCTTTGCTCCTAAAGGTGTGCTAGTGGGAGTATTTTTGCACTACACTTCCTGATCTTTAAGAACTTCAGGGTAATTTTGTCCACTTAGACATCTGAGAAGTACCCATTAAGCTTTATTCAAATGCAGCCCAAACATATTTTTCCAAAGTGTCCTTCTTAAAACGACTTGCACTGCTTGATCAATCCAGTTCTGTATGGACTGGTTCTGTTTTCAAAAAGCTTTTTAGAGGGGGCAGTTGCCACAACCATTATATGGCTGAAATGTCACTAAAGTAACAGAAGCAGGGAAGGAAGCCACATATAAGCCACCAATCTTCCTGCATTGCCACTGGGCCTAGTAATTATTCTGTTTTAATGTGAGAGTTTAAATTAAAAATCTGTTAGAAAGCATTGTGCTGTATTTGTATCAGAGCTTCAAAGTCTGCCTTTTTATCTAGACTTACTTCTGATGGTTTTTATCCTCTTTTATCTTTTTTTTGAAACAAAGGTATTTTGAAGTATAAGACAGGTAAAGTATCTTTTGCAATGAATTCATGAAAAGGAAGCTGAATGAGAGGACATATATAAGGTAACTGAAATGCAGCAAAGGAGCATTTGAAAGAATTAAATGGAAAATTATAATGGAATTGTGCCAAATAATAGGCAAAAATAGATTTTTTGCTTGGTTTACATATCAGAAACCAAGACAAGGTAACATACTGCATTTTTACTATTTGTACAAATTATGTTTAATCATCAGTCAATCTTCAAGGCTCTTGAACGTACAGCCATAAACTCAGGCCTATAGTTTAAAGGAATATAGTCCTTCTAGTGAAATATCTGAAAAAGATCTGCACAGATTCAAAAATTATTTTTCTGCTTCATATAAGTCAAAAGTTTTGGACTTACAAGGGATCTTTCATTGAATAAAGAGTTTAAAGAGATGGAAGTATTCCATTAACTTTCATTAAGGGTTATTATAACTGTCATACATGTCTGTATGGATATCAAGATCTCTTCTTTGCCACTGCCTCATTCTTGTGCATCACCCTTGATTAAAATCCCAGTGTGGTCATCTTCAAGCACATGAGATCCTACAGCTCTGCTGTGCACCGAATGAGGGACAGCTCTGAGCTCATTTCATAGCACGTGGCTCCTCAAGCTGGGGACACATGCTTCATGCTCTCAGGTATTCCCAGTTCTACCTTTGCTTTAGTTTGCTATTTAGGGAAAAGAGAGTTTGTTTTATACTTTATTCTGACGTTTTTACGATTTGCTTTCTACTTAATTTGAGGAAAAGGAAAAACTTATCTAACTGAACTTACTAACAACTGTGAAAAGTTTGGCTGGCTTCTTCATAAATTGGGAACAGGCCACTCATTGTGGAACTGAATAATATTCAGCAGGATATCTGCAAGAAAATGCATCTGTGGCAGTATTCCTCTATACCATTTTTTTTTTTCAGAATCTACTTATTCCTTGAGCCTTGGGAATTCTGGCAGATTGGTGGAGCTAGGACTAACAGCTGTGGGGAGTTTCTGGTACAATGGGAAGGGTACAATAGGAAATCGTGCCTTAGCAGGAAAAAAAGGCACTAATTGTCAGGTTTAAAAGCATGCTATCTCTTCATAATGGTCACATATTAGCAATCTGCTCCATGAATGTGCCACCTTTGAGGGCAGCAAGTATCTGTTTTGGCTGGGACAATGGGACAGCACAAGAACATTTCCTACTGAATGCACGAGAGCATAAGAACACCCCATGCATGAGATTAGGTTCAGCCAAAAGTTCTGCAAGATCCAAAAGTTGACTGTGAAATGAGCACTGTCCTTAATTATATTGCTGATATAATAAACAGTAAGCTGTGCAGATTATTGCAACTAGTGTCATCTTTGAAGCAGCATAATTGTCACTCTGGGTTCATCAGGACATAAATGTAAGGGAAAAAACCCTCAGTGATGTGGCAGGTAGGACTATTCCTCCTTCCTTCATTCCCGTGGTCATTTTAACAGCTCAAGTGGAATTTCAGTGCTGGTCCCTGGAATCTTTATGACCCAGGGTATATGTGAAAAGGAAGTGTAAGGCTGCCACTCTGTTCAGAGCTGCAGTGAGGCTGTGGCTTTCTCCTTTCACAGCTCCAAGAGAAATGTTTTCTTAATGGTAGGTGCTTAAACTTTGACACCTGCGTAGGCAATTGGAAATTGCTGTGCTGTTGAGGTGGTTGTGCTCCCATTCTGTTAGTATAGATCAATTTTTACAAAAGAAGCACAGGGAAGACTCTACCTTCCTGACTGAATCAATCTGATATGAGAAATGGAGAGATGAAATGGGAGCAGGTGGAATTGTGTCCTTACCTGGTTTTCACAGGATGAAACTTTTCATATGAATGTAATTCCAAAGCTTTTAAAACATCTTGTGATCTCCTGGGCAATAATTCAGGAATTAAAAATGTCTTTAAAATAATCCAGTATGATGTTGGCAGAAAGCTTTCAGGAAAAAATCCTAAGAGTACAAGTAAACTAGCAAACTCTGTATTCAGGGCTGTGCTGACATCTTTAATTACACCATCAATTATGCTAATTTTAATGCATACTTGAGAATGTGATAATAATAAACCAAAGGAGATTATTCGTTAGCTGCCGTTTCATGGCTGAAATTGAGCTGAACACTTAAAATAAGTCTGGATGAAACACTACATACTGTGCCATAGGGAACAATTCTACATAGGCAGCAAGTAGAGCAGAGTGGAAACTAATAATTCTTCCATCTTAGCTTTATTTTATGACTCACTGCAAGAAAAACTAGCTTAGATTCTTCTTTTTTTTTTTTTTTTTTTTTTTTTTTTCCCAGGGGGGCTGTAAGCTCTTAGCTGAAGCCAGGGCAAAACTGAGAACTTCCTAAAGAAAAACCTCTTCAGAGTAAAAAAAAAACAAAAAACCTCATTGCATTTGGGATTACACAAAACTATATTCTTGCAATAAGTGATTTCAATTATCCCAGCAAAACAAACAGAGATTCACCTCTCGTATTGAGTCTCTTTGTCACCAAAATCTGGTTGTCCACCTCTAGTTTAGTAATACTTTAAATTGTGCCTGTATTTGAATAGTTCTATTTTTCCCAAATTTCTTGTGGGGTACATAATATTTCATTCACTAATGCCCAGAACACTGAAATTGGAAGGTTTTCTTAGATGCTGAGTGTGGCTGACTTACAAGTATCGAACCTGGAATTTCTCATACTGCCTTGCAACAGGGAAAAACTGCAAGAACAGTAATTTTCACCTTCAGAGAAAGTGCATTTATCACTTGGATCTCAGTGAATAGCTCATGGTCTTAGCCCAGACTCTGTATTTGGGTTGATCTTGATTATATTGTCCACAGTTTACCTCCCATGAACTCAGAAATCCATTTTTCTACAGTACATCTATACAATAAAATCTCTTGAAATATGCAACATGTCCTAGAGCTATTTGTAATTTTCACAGTAGGCCCCCTAAATTTTTTTTAACCCAGCACATATACCTCACAACTAGGAGAGCAGCAATACTCTTTTTTAGAAATAAACTATCTAATATTTATTTGTCCTGAGGCATAAATGAACAGATTTTAAATGGCAAAGGGAACTACATGGCTACACAAACATACAGGAATTGTTTAATGCTGGGGAATAGCTCTTCATCATATTTAACAAGTTTTACTTTAATAAAGTACTTTCCATTAAGATAGTGTGGCAGTCAGCATAAAACAGATGCTGCTAATAAGAACAGTGTAAGTTTCCAGGAGGCTCAGTCCAGAACAATACACTTGGTGGTGTTCTGCTCAGCAGAAGCCTCAGCCTCAGCAATCCTCCCCCTTTTCTGGGATCTTTGTCACACACCAAAGAAGGAGCTCCATAGATGAGCAAGACATGATGGAACGTGAGGGAGGATGTTTTAATTCCAGTTTGGAAATAAATTTAATGCTTTTTCTTTTTTCTTACAAGGGTAAGAATAAAAAAAGAATTCAATGGTGACTTGTTATTAATGCAATGTATTTACAGTTCTCAAAAGTCTTGCACATGTACTCATGTCTCATTTGTGATGTTTTTTACTTAATGTAAACACTTTCCTCATGTGCATCAATAAAAGGGATAGTAATGGTATCTACCAAACAGGTCTGTATGGAAATGTCAGGGGCTTTAAGACAGTTTTAATGGTGGTATGTGTGATCATGAAGAATTTCTGACTAAACTGTTTCATGACAATAGGTATGAATTTGCTCAAGGTAGAAATCTAAACCCTTTGCATTATCTTTCTTCTTTTAAATCTCTAAATTTAGTGTCATGCAGCATCTGCACATGATAAAATTAAACTAGTGGTGCCAAAGCAGAATTAGACTAAACAACATCAGCATCTGGACTCACAGGTACTGATAAAGAGCAGGAGACCAAATATCTGTAGCTTGTTCCCCAGAAGATATGCTGCTCTTGAATTGAGGTGTGTATCAAGCAACTTGATTGTTCACTTCCTTAGCCTGCTGCTTAATATTTCCAGGTATCTTCGTGCTTCAAGGGCATTGATGCATATCTGGTTTAAAACTGCACAGCCTTAGGCAAGAGGCAGAGATGGGTAATGTAAAATTTAGCACAATAGAACGGTGGCTCTGCTAAAATCCTAATCTGCTATTTTACTTCTTCTCCTTCCTCCAAAATCCATCAAAGCAAATAAATTTTGAGTCAAAGAATATTTGCCAAATATTTGAATATATAGATGGCACCTAACATTCAACAGAGCAATGGCATGGGCTGCTAAGCATAAAAAGTGGGAGAAGGTGCTGCTGGCTGGAGCTGCAGGGGCAAGAAAAAAGAGTGAGGAATTTGAAAGATGTAAAGGTTTGAACAGAAAGAATGAGATGATTATGGAAAAGGAAAATCTACCAAGACAATTGTTTATAATGGGATATGAGATCAAAAAGTTGACTTTGGTTCAAAAAAAAAATTGTTGAAATCTGTGACTACCACTTCAGATTCCAGTTTCTTTTAGAATCCTCTGCAATTATCCTTTTCTCCAGCTTCAAATCTGTTATAAAGGAAATTACTACTGTAAATAGGGTTGCTGTGTTGCTGCATTAATGCCTTATTGTCTTTAAGCTTTGAATAGTCTTTCTCATTGAAGGAAACCATGAGGTTAGAGAGAAGGTGATGGCTTGGAAACAAACCCATTTCTACCTCTGACTGGTCTCAGGGTAGAGCTAATAGGAGTTCATAATAGCAGTCTTTGTTTGTCCTGCTGTGTAAAATAAAGATGTTGTGTTTTGCAAGTGCCTGTAAACATTACCTGGTGGATATACAAGAATAATCATTATTACAAAAATATAAAGAATTGCTGAATCCTTCTCTGACCTAAAACATATGAATACACAGAACGAATCGCAGGTTTTCAACCTACTTGTATTTTATTTAGGTTCACCAACTTTGCTCTGGAGAGAGAAATTTTTTTAGACTATTGTTCATATTTAGTAGCAGAGTCAACTTTCTCTTTGATTTGTGGCTAACCTTGGGTTGCAGTGAGGAGACAAAAGAGGGCTGATGCGAGCCAACTTATTTTTTTCTCTGAAAAGACAATTTTGATGCAGGACTGGAGGTGCTCTTAACAGTAGAGGAAAAAAATGAAAACAGAATTGTGTGGAGAAGGTGAAGAACCTATAGTACTCTCAAGTAGGTGCTTGACAGTATTTGTTTACCTGTTAAGTGTTGCCTGAAAATTTGTGGAATCTGTAAAACAAGATTCAAGGACCAGACATTGCTGAGAGCAGGCACTACAGAAGAGTTTTGAGAATGTGAGGGAGGAGAGTAGGAAAAAATTCCCACGTTTCATGGGTAACTAGAAATTTCTTGACCTATGGCTAGGACCTAAAGGCAGATCTTTAGACAAGCAATGTGACTCCTGTAGGTACATGGTCTTCACCCTGTGGCAAAGGCAAGTGAAGGAAACAAAAAGCTAAAAAATAAGGCAATTTCAGCAGAGGATGTGAAAAAATAAAAAACAATTGGGGCAGCTGACATGGAAGACATGGAAGTCTGGTAGTTCTAGAAATCAAAGGTGTGAGAGAGAGAGAGTGCACCAGAGCCCAGAGCTCAGGAGGTAAAGAAAGTGCTCTATAGATGTCTGTGAGGAATAAGGTCTTCTGAGAGAAGAGGGCAGGGAGGACAGAGGCATCAGAAGAGAAAAAAGGGAAAATCGGATCAGCAACAGGCCAAGTTCATGATGGGAAAGCCTTTCAGAAGCCTTGACAGGTTTGTTATCAGAGTATATTTAGCACCATTAGGGTGGGCTCTAGCCCATGAGCAAATATGCAGAATATGAACCTAAAAGAGGGAAGGACCCCAAGGTGACTCCCATTTTTTTGGGGAGTCACCCATCTAGTGATGTCTAGAAACTCACTGTTATGAAAGGATGGTGACTTCACCAAGATAGGAAAGCTGGAAACTCAATTTTTAATTGTCTTCTGAACCTCTTTAAAGAAGGCAAGAGGTATTCAAAATTATTTGTAGCAAAAGGATCTTGTGTCATGAGAAACATTTTGTATTTTAAAGTGTTATACCCACAAAGAAATTAATTTTGTGAGGACTAGCTAAGTAACTACAGAATCTTTCTATATAATATCCCTCATCTGCTCATTCTCCCAAGTCCTTCACTCCTACAGAGTTTACTTACTGTGGTTACGTTTGTCACTGAAATGTAAAGTGTCAAACTGATATATGTACCCAGGTCTTGGTCTGGGTAGTGCTTTGTTTGGGGTGAAATCAAGATGTTTTGGGTGGAACTATAATTTTTATGTTTTCTTCAATTTACAGCACTACTGGGTAATTATTAGAATCACAGAATATCCTGAGTTGGAATGTAAGACTTCTGTTCTTGGTTTTGTGAGGGTGCACTTTATTGTGGTATTTTTTATTGCACCAAAGAGTTTTGTATGTAGGACAGATATGACACTAGATACATAAATATTCAGCACACAAAACAAAAAGTCACCTAAATCATATCTAAAGTATGGGTTAAAAAGTTCACTTGCCTACAACTGTTGTATGTGTGAAAACTAGCACTTACTGTGAGTGTTTATGTGCTGCTTGGTACATGATTTGGTAGTATAGACCCTCTTTCAACATCTTAAAGCTGAATGCATCATAGAAGTCTTTTCCACATATTGTAAAAGAGAAAATGGATGTTACATTTTTTTGTGTGCGCATGTAGGGGTGCAATGCCCTGTCTTTGAGGAAATATCAAGATTTTAGAGGTACTTAAGCAGTATTTTTGATAGTTATGGATTAACACTGAAATGCTCATACTTCTGCAAATAGCTTTCTTCCAGTCTTACAGTCAGTAGAAATATTGCAGCAATAGGAATGGACAAATACAAATTATCTGGCAGTCTAAAACTGCCAGAATCCAAAAACAAGTCTCAGTTTATCCAGATCCATTCAGCACATATTTTTACAAAAGCAGAGGGAGCTGGTGTTTTTGATTCATTTTCAGGAACTTTGTCATAGGCACTTTTTCTTTAGAACTGAGAAACAGAAATGGATGTAAAATTTTTGGTCAGTATGCAGTTTTCCCTACACTTGTCCCACAATTCCAGAGGAATTTTTACAAGAGTATTTTTAATGAATTTTAAGAAACCAAATGCACTCTGTAAAAGCTTTATAAGGCCCATCAGCAGTGATGCCTTAGAATATGAACAACTGTTGTGACAAACAGTTCCCCATGAAGGCACAGGGCATTTTCAGCCAATGCTGCTTGAGCAGGGGCCTCTTTGCAATTCACTCAGAGAGGAACCAACATTTGCTTCTAGACCTGAAATATGAGGCCCTTGTATGTCATATTAACAATAATGTTTATGCACTCTGTGCTGATGACCATGATGCAG
Source organism: Peucedramus taeniatus (assembly GCA_013400575.1). Classification (NCBI taxonomy): domain Eukaryota; kingdom Metazoa; phylum Chordata; class Aves; order Passeriformes; family Fringillidae; genus Peucedramus; species Peucedramus taeniatus. The sequence continues at coordinate 390,446 of WBNO01028063.1, forward strand.
AGTTATACTCCTCCTGAAAAAGAGAATGAAATGTTTTGCTTTGTGTTGAATGCATTTGAAAGATCAGATCTTTCTTTCTCACTTAATGTACAATAAATCAGAATGTTTTGACAAGAAGTTTAAAAGCCAGTGGAAATAAGCATGACACTAAAAAGGCTGTTTTTCTCTCATACACATACAGAGTGGTGAGAAATGATAATGAAAAGGTCAGGTTTGGAAAGGTTACAGAATGGTAGCTCAAAAGACACTTAGCAGCTTGCTGAGCTCCACAATGCAATACTAATTGGTGACAGTGTGCAAGTGGCCTTCAGAAGGGAGACCTGAAAGCACCCCCAGCAAGCCACAAACAGCCTATCAGGCTACCCAAGATCACAGGATCCACTGTAATAATATTTCTTTTTTGCCTATGGGTTTTTTTTCCTTCTTTTACTCCTTCATATTCCTCCTGGGTTTTATCTATTTGTAAACAAATGAGATCCTACATGAGCTGTATCCAGAAGTAGTCTACACTTATTTCTCAGAGAGACACAGTAACATGCTAGCAATGCTACTTCATTGTCTTATAACTGAAAAGGACTGATCTAATACTGAACTTCAAAGATGCCTATTCTGCCCAAAAAATATTATTTTCTAGGAGGAACACTTTATTTTCCATACGAGGAAGCCAGGAGCAAATTGACATTTTCTTACCTCAAATAGGTCTGAATTTACATTTTTGCATATTTTTTGTACTAATAAATTCTCATTTTCCCTGATCTGAGAGCCTCCTTACCCTGAACCATGAAGCTGTAGTCCTTGTGCCATTTTTCTCCCCTGAGCACCAGCAATTATTGCTCCTTTAGTCAATGTGTCTGTGTTCTGGTGTAAATGCAAACCTCATTCATCCTGACAGTGGCAGTCAGTCCAGTGCCCCATTTCCTTATTTATGTGCTTTAAAAATATATAGACTACTAAGCTGAAGAGAAACTAGAGTATTTTATAAGTAGCAGTTGATACCTGTATTTTTCATGGCTGAAGAATAGGCACAAAATCAAAGCCTGCACCATAAGCATAGGCTTCAATTGAACTCCAGTTTTAGCCCTCTGTGCTGCATAGGAGAAAGCAGAGAAAGGTCAAATGAGGCTGTTTAAAAGGCATCACTCATCAAGTTTTAATGAGTTTTTCCAGAATGTAAATAGAATTGCATCCTTGCATTTTTCTATCAAAGCTATTTTGACTCCTCATGATCAAGCTGTACCATTTACTAGGCCAAAATAATCTGAATCAGATGAGGATTTGGCCTCAGCAAAGGCTCTGCCTCTGGAGCTGTGGTGGCTGCAGCCCAGCACGGCACATACCTGCACAAGCCCCCTCTGCTGCTGCTGTCAGTTCATTCAGATCCATGGAGCTCACCGTGGGGAAGGAAGCTCATTGTACAGCTTGTTCCCCTGCCAGTGAGCTTCCATACATTGCTGCAGAAAACATGCTGTACAGAAAGCTGGCTGTCACACATCATTTTCACCATATGCTCAGCTTCAAAATGAAATGAAACAGGCAAATATTCAAGGCTATTTATGTGGTCAAACCCATCCTACTTTATCTTTTTTTTTCCCATGTTAAAAACTGCTAAATTATGAGGCGGTGTCCTCCTGTTGATACAGCCCCAGGATGTGGCAGGAGGAATAGAAGCAGCAGGATAAAGCAAAATATTAAGTGATCATGAAAGTCGATTATCCTGCTACTTTTGTAACTACAGCAGAAGTGTTTAGCCTAGCAGCTGCCAAGGCTCTTCTTTTTTGTCATCTGTTTTTGTAGAGCTCATTTGCTTCTTTAAGTGTTTTTATACCCCAAACTAAATCTTCAGGGCCATTTTTAAATAGCAGAAAAGATAATTCTTTGTCAGCAATTCAACATTTGCAAGCATTATTTCAAAAAGAGGTGTGCTAATCCTCTTAATAAGGAAAAAAGATGTCAGGAAAGAAATGTTTTTACAATTTCATAAATACTATGGTTCACATTTTTAAATGACGACATTTTAAAGCCAAGCCAGATGCTGCACAAGAGATCCTCTCTAACTGATAGAGAGAATTTTTTATTATTTTCCAAGACTTTAGATAATTTCTAGTATTTTTTTT